>CAUYRH010160297.1:0-29991 GCA_963574655.1 Perodicticus potto
TAAGTTTAAATCTAAAATTTCTTTACTTAGCTTCTTTTTGGAGGATCTATCCAACACTGCTAAAGGAGTATTAAAATCTCCAATTACTATGGAGCTGGAGGAAATCAAGTTACTCATGTCTATTAGAGGTTTTTCTTATAAATTGAGGCACATTCTGGTTGGGTGCATAAATATTAATAACTGAAATCTCATCATATTGAGTGGTACCTTTAACAAATATGAAATGTCCATCTTTATCCTTCCTTATTTTGGTTGGTTTGAAGCCTATTGTATCTGCAAATAAGATTGCAACGCCTGCTTTTTTCTGTTTTCCATTTGTCTGGATTATAGATGACCATCCCTTCACCTTGAGTCTATATTTATCTTTTAAGGTAAGGTGAGACTCTTGTATGTAGCATATATCTGGCCTGAGTTTTTGTATCCAGTCAGCCAACCTATGCCTCTTTAGAGGACAATTTAAACCATTCACATTAATTGAAACCAATGATAAATTTTGAGAAAATCTAGTGGACATTTTTAATCCTTTTGTCGCTGTGTGAGTTGGACTTTGATAAAAAGTTTCTGGATGAGTTTACTTTTGTTTTGGAGGATTATGCTGTTTGTTATGGAGAATGGGTCTGAGAATATCCTGGAGAGCTGGTTTAGTTATGACAAATTTCTTCAACCTGTGGTTGTCATTAAAGTATTTAATTTCTCCATCATAAATGAAACTCAGTTTAGCTGGATAGAAGATCCTGGGTTGAAAGTTATTTTGTTTTAGGAGATTAAAAGCCAATGACCATTCTCTTCTCGCTTGAAAAGTTGGTCAGAGAGATCTGCAGTTATTTCAATAATGATTGCATTGAATCTGTAAATCATTCTGAGTGGTGTGGTCATTTTAACGATATTGATTCTTCCAATCCATGACCATGAATGTCTTTCTATTTTTTGTGTTTTCTTCCATTTCTTTCATTGTAAGGATATTTCATCTCCTTGGTTAAATTTATTTTTAGGCATTTTCTTTTGTAGCTATTGTAAATGGGTTTGCTTTCTTGAGTTCTTTGTCAGCTAGTTTTTTTGTTGGTATGCAGAAATGCTACTGATTTCTGTATGTTCATTTTATATCCTGTAAATTTACTGAATTGGTTTACCAGTTTACGATTTCTTTGGTGGGTCTTTAAACTTTCTATATATGAGATTATATGGTCTACATATAGTCACATTCTGATGTCCTCCTTTCCAATATGGATGCTTTTCATTTCTTTCTCTTGCCTAATTTCTCTAGCCAGGACTTCCAGTACTACATTGAATGAGAATGATAAAAGTGAGCAAACTTGTCTTTCTTTCGGTCACAATTTCATTTATTTCTGCTCTGATCTTATTATTTCTTTCTTCTTACTAATTTAGGATTTGATTTGTTCTTGCTTTTCCAGTTCCTTGAGGTACATGGTTAGATTATTTATTTGAAATCTTTTACATTTTCATGTAGATGTTTATTGTTATAATTTTTTCTCTTAGTACTGATTTTGTTGTATTCCCTAGGTTTTTGTATGTTGTATTTCTATTTTAATTTGTCTCAAAAAATTTTTAATTTTCTTCTTAATTACTTCATTGAGCCATTGGTTGTTCAGAAGAATATTGTTTAGTTTTTATGCTTTTACACAATTTCCATATGGTCTATCCCGGAGAATAATGTGTGTTCTGCAGCTGTTTGGTAAATGTGTGTTAGGTCCATTTGGTCTATACTACAGTTTAAATCCAATGTTTCTTTGTTGATCTTCTGTCTAGATGATCTGATCAGTGCTCAAAATGGGACATTGAAGTCTTCAACTATTATTATATGGAATCAATCTTTTTCTTTAGATCTAAGAATATTTTCTTTGTTTATCTGGGTATTCTGTTGTTGGGCCCATACATATTTATAATTATTATGTGCACTTGCTGAATCTATGCCTTTATCATTATATAATGGCTTTCTTTGTCTGTTTTTACAGTTTTTGATTTAAAGTCTGTTTATCTGATTAAAATATAGCTACTCCTGCTTGCTTTGATTTCCATTTGTGTGGAATATCTTTTTTCATCCTTTCAGTCTATGTGTTTCTTTATAAGTGATGTGAGTTTCTGGTAAGCATCATATAGTTGGGTATTATTTTTCTGTTCAGCCGGTCTATATCTTTTAATTGGGGCATTTCATCCATTTACATTGAAGGTTATTATTGATCGGTAAAGACTTTCTCTTGTCAGTTTGCTGATTGTTTTCTTGTTGTTTTGTGTATCCTTTGTTCCTTTTTTTGCTCTCTTACTGTTTATCATTGTGGTTTGATGGTTTTCTGTAGTAATATGGTTTGATTGTTTCTCTTTTTGATTTGTGTATCTGCTCTTTCAGTGCATTTTATTCTTTCATAATGAATGAATGGTAGTTTTCATCTTTTCATTGCCATATGTAGGACTTTTTTAAGCATACAAAAGCACTGAAAAACTTGTGTACTATGAACAATGCTTTCTCAAGTAATGATAAAGATTGAATTTTAGTATGTGTTGGTCTATATTCACATTTTAGCTCTAATAGGCAAATAATGCACCTAAAGTTTTCCCTAATGCGTAGAAACGTAAAGTGAAAATTGCTTCCCTTATTCATTGTCCATCCTCATGATACTTGGCAGGAAATGCTGATGATTCAGCATGTCTACCCAGGGTATTCAGTGCACTTTGTGTAATCTTTTTTAAAATTTATACATATTGCTTACTTCAATCAGCCCTCTTAATGATGTATTCCCTCTTCTAATTATACTCATGGAAAAGAAATGCCTTGATATTAATTTTAAACTTCTTCTATAGAAAAATCAGAATGCAATAAATAATTTATAATTCCCACTTGGAATTTAAACAGACTTTTCTCATTATGTTATTAACTCTTTCATACACTTTTATACTTTAGCCCATATGATGCCCATATTTCTACATGAGTTTCGGTTAAAGCAGTGACTGACTGCCATTCAGCTATAATCTAGGTCTGAGAAGTTACTTTGCTAAGGATATTTCAGCTTTTATCTGTTTTATGAGTTGGCTTCCTACATAATATTACATGTAAACAAAGCCACATGACTATATAAAAGGTTGAACAACCACATCTTATAGTTTTTTGTGTTTTTCACGTTTTGCATTTAGGGTTATGCTACTTCAAAAAGGACTAGGTAGTTTTTTCATACTTTTTAATGCTTAGAAATAGTTCCCCTGACATAGAAACTATCTTAATTGTTTCTTAATTGTTTTAAAGAATTCAACAGGCTTTTTTTTTTTTTTACTTTAGGAAGCATTTAAAGAAGTAATTTTTAAATCATTTTTGGTGGATTTTTTTTTTAGTTTTTTCACTTATGGAGTCATTTATTTATTCATATTTTCATAGCAACAGCTGTACTTTACCTAAATAAGTGGTTTTTGTAGTGTATTTCCCAGATGAGCAGTATCAGCATCACCTGGAACTTGTTAGAAGTGAGGGTTTTTTGTGTATACCACAAAAGACCAACTAAGGCAAAAATTTTTGTTTTAATAAGCTCTGTAGGTCATTGTATTAAAGTTCTAGGTCTTTAAACATTATTGGATTAAATTTTACATACTGCATACTACTTATGCTTTAAAAATAATGTAAGACTTTTCCACATTTTTAATTGTATCCTCTTTGTAACTCTTATTTTTTGGTCTTTTTTTAATGAATAGCTTTGCAAGAATTTAATCTATTTATTTTTCTTGGCTTTTTAAATAATCAGCTTTTGAGTTTATTTATCAACTGGCCTTATTACCTGATGCTACATGAGAGAATCATTAATGCCAACATTAAGCAAAGTTTAATTTCAAAAAATAACAAGGGTGTCACAATAATTTTCTATAATTATAGTAATTAATTCAGATCTGTAAAACTTCTAGCTTTGAAACAAAAGTGTTTATATGCCATATTTTTAGTTCTAGTGTTTGGAGTACAGATGATTAAATCCTTATGCTCTGAAGTAAGCTATATAGAATTATCCACATGAGAAACAACTGAATTGCAAATAATTCCCAACTGTTTGAAGAGTCTGGTCTTATTATTTCCTATTTGGGTTTAAATTTTTTTGGAACCATTTTGTCTTTTGTGTCCACTGTGTCTTAAAATCACATGATAGTTATATAGGCTCATCAGGGTGTCTTATTTATGTTGCTATTAAAAATGCCTGTGTGTGATTTTGTGATGCCTCCAGCCCTGCCAACACACCAACTTATTTATGCTGTAACATAGGCTGTATTTTAAATCAGACCTTCCCAAATGTACCATCCCAAATGTATTTCTATTCAAATTTGGTAAAAATGGATTTAGTGATTTTTGCGTGTGATACATTAATAGAAGACTGAGCAATACTCAGAACCTTAACTTTATTTATAAACTCTTGTATCTATTTACCAATAAATTGATTATGACTTTTATCTTTATTATTTCCATTTTATTAGAATGCTTTAGTTATTCATTTTCTGATTTTATGAGATGAATACTCAGTTAATCAATTTTATTTTTCTATACTCTTCAGAGCTTTTTCTTATTCTTCTTTTATTGCATTTCAGTATTTTTATTCTTTAAAGTTTGAGGGGAGCTTAGAGACCAAGCCTCTTTTCAGCGTAAGATTTCTTTTTTAAAAAATAGCTTTGAGATATACATTTACACACTTGACAATTTACCCATTTAAATTGTACTGACTTTTTATATATTTATGGAATTGTGGCATCCTAAGATTTCTGAATCCTCAGCATAATGGTATTGTCCCCATATTTTGCAGCATTTTTACCAAACTGTTTTTTGCGGTGGTTTCTGATTATTTTCTAGAAATGGTAAGGGATTTATTTAGATACAGTGTTGCCAATAAACAGGGTAAGTGAATTGCCCTTTGGCTCCTGTTCATTTGTGTATAAGACAGTTACTACCACAAGCAAACACTGGAATGGTTTACATGCACAACCATCAGTACTGTTTAATTGTATAGAAAACATTCATCTACCTTTAGTCTTCTGGACAATGATAAGATCTTCAGCATATCCTGCCTGGTTCTTAGACACTGGAACTCATGGAATAATTGAATGAGTAATTCAATTATTCATGAATAATTGGTTAATATATATTGTCACTGGGTATTTCCTGTGTGGCACCGTTTAGTTGGGTTAGATCTGATAGTCTATCCTGTGAATTGAGAAAGATCACAAATCTTTTACCCAGATTTGTTTATTTTTCCTTGAGCTTCACCCTGATTTCTAAGAAAGAGGCAAAATTAGGTGTCTTTTGTAATAATGATTTTGCTAGATTTAGGGTGACTAATAATAGGGGTTTTCCCAGGACTTTCAGTGCTGAAACTGGGGTAGCCCCAGACAAACAGGACAAGTTGGTCACCCTAATGGTTGCCACTACAAGGACATGATGTTAAGAGAAGGGCAGATCCTCCAGAAGAACACTCCATGTAGAAGCAAAAACTTCTGCCATTTCCACTCTGCTCTCAGAGATGGCCACTTTATAGCATTAATGGCTCACTGAAAGGACTTTACAGAGCTCCCTCCACCTGGGAATGGGAGGAGAGGGGGCAAGAAATTATGTTCAATCTGTGCAGACTTCTCTGTTATGAAGGTTGTCAAAATACTTCCATGTATAGAAACATGCAGAGGTGAACTCCTAGTTCATAGGCCTTTTCTAAGGCTCTCTTCTTTAGAATGTGGAGCCAGGCAACCTGGGCAGGAGTCTTCACCCTATTGCTTGGTGGTTGTACTGCTTGGAGGACAATTTACTTACCTTCTCCATGCATCAGTTTCCTAACCTGCCAATGGAAATAGTAATAGCTCATACCTGTAAGTCAATTATAATAGTAAGTACCTTCACTAAGTGTTAGCCATTAGTTTTTATTATTTTTTTCTACTTACATCATATACAGTAGAAAGTCCATAGTTGAGCACCTCCCATGTCTTTAAATTAATCTAATTTTCAGAGACCAAACATGCACCACAGGTACTCAATGGAAGTCCCTTACATTGACCACCTATGTATGTTGACCATTTTGGTACAGCCCATTGGGTGTCAACTTACAGAGGTTTCACTATGTATGTAGAAACATTTGGCTTTCCATTCATCCATTTACCCCAAGTTCCACGTATCCTGATTCTGACCTGAGTGGGGACTTAATGATTTTAGCTTTTGTTTGGATGAGCACAGCACCCATAGTTATAACTGGCCTTGAAGTTTGTCTATTTTTTATTTTTATTTTTTTATAGAGATAGGGCCTCACTATGTTGCTCAGGCATGTCCCAAACTCCTGGCCACAAGCCATCCTCCTGCCTTGGCCTCCCAAAGTGTTGGGATTATAGGGAGAGCCACCATGCCCAGCTCTTTGTTTTTTAAAATTCTTTTAAGATCTCAGAGCTTACTTTGCTATGGATGTTGGTCAAAGCTTCATAGAAATTCTTGCTGCTATGGACTCTTATTTGAAACCTTACCTTTTCAAAGCTTCTGTTTTCCATGGGTTTTGGGTAATCTAAGCTACTTTGATGTCAATATCTTTTTCTAGCAGACTTGTCTAAAATTCTATTTTCCCTAAAATTCATATGCTAGTATCATATGCTAGTATCTGTGCTTTGACTTACAGAGAACAAATAAGGAGGGAAAATGGCTAGGGTAAGATGACTTTACATCAGAAAAATATGTGAAATGAACTAAAACCCCAAACCTTTACACATAAACTCTTCCTACCCCAAAGCCAGCCTTCCCTGGTCCCAGAAGTGAATTATTACCAAGGCCGATTTTTTCTTACTCTATGTGAGGTGTTTCCAACAAGATCTGTATCTTCACTCTTAGCTTTGACTTTTAGAATGGATCCCTCTTCCTTTTGATTCTAGATGACTGCTACAGGCAGAGATCAATATCCTCTTTAGTTCAGGAGCTTGACCCTGCATATGATATTTTGTTCACAAGGACAGTTCCTTTCTGAGGATCCCATTGTGAGCCTGCCCTTTTCCTGCGCATATTCTGACTAAGTTCTATTGATCTGTACCAGATGTTATCATTTCCAAAGAGGGAGAGAACAGTTGGGTCCTTAATGAGTCACACATTCTGTTTTCTCAACTTCCTGGAACCTGAGGAAGAAGTTAGTTAGTTAGTTATTTCTCCAGAGGAAAGTAGCTGGGGATTTACTATCCTGACTTATTATTGTACTGTGGCTGAAGGTACCACCATTGAATTTCTGAGGATTATTTAAATAGAAGAAAGATTAGGCAAGATTACCTTTACTTTCTTGGAAAACCTTTGGCCTCAAGTCCTTACCTATTACAGAAACTGAGCTGCAGATGGTCCTTCTGCTGGGTGAGAAGTGGGTCATGTTTTCTACTACTCCACACTAAGGCAAGAACTTCTGAACCTCACCATTTCTTCCATTGTCAACTCCCTTCCTAATAACAGGATCTAAAATTCTCAGTATTGACTTAGAACTTTTCTTAAATTCACACTAGAGAATGTCTTCCAAAATGCATTCTGCGGAACATTAAATCTGAGAGATGCCCTTAGAAAAGAGTTCCATGATGGCATATTTAGGACACACACCATGCTGTAGTCTTCTTAATATGCTTAATCTGTATCCCTTGGAGCTAGTGTTTTACATGAAATACTTTGGGAAATGTTGAAAGAAGCAAATTTAAAATATGTTCAGAAATTGGCATACTATGCAGCCTTTTAAAAATGAGTTGCCCGTATTCTTTTTGGTATGCAAAAGTGTTCATAAAGAAAAAAGGTTATAAAATAGCATGTTTTGTTTGCTCCCATTTTGTTAAAGAAGTTTTAGAATGTGTTTAAAAAATCTTGAATATTATATATCAACGTTACTACTGCTTGCCTCTGAGTTTTTTTCTGTATTTTTCTTTTGCTAAGGTGTGTTTTTAAATTTTTTTCTATGTTGAATACATAATGAAATAATCTTGCATTTTTCACAAGAATGCTTTCACAGCTGCATTAACTTTATTTACAGTTCACTTTTAGTTTTTAGGTAAATTATTATATCTCCTCCAAAGTTTACTCAACACTAAGAAATTTGAATTCCTGAATATAATGAACGATCACCTTTTTAGTCAGGTCTCTCTATTCCTTATTTTTAGCAGAATACTAGGAATTATATGTGGGAAGCTTTGGGACACATGAAGGAGGGTTCCTAGGAGGAATTGGAGCCTCTCAGCCTAGTACTTTATGCCCTAATATCATTCCATTTAGACCACAACTCTCAAAGGAGGTGGGACTTGCGAACAGGCACATGAAAATGATGTTCAGTTGAATCTACAGTTGAGGTCAAACATTCTTTCTTACCCACAGTAAAACTTATGAGAAAGATCTTTTCTGCAGATTGGCTTGGCACAATAGTCAGTCCAAAATTTGAGTTTCTGGGCAAAAATCTTTCCTTTGATAGGAATAGATTGTTGAGTAGCAAGCAAAGACTCACTTTTATTAACTCTTATCTGTGTCATTCTGGGATGCAGGGGTGTAGACTCACTTCTCTCATCCCCCCGTGAAATACCAACATATGATTTTCTGCTCCCCACATCATACTGTTGAAAGGGGCAAGGGTATGTTCGTATCAGGCTCATATGGGAAGAACCTTTGACAGTAGAGTTGGCAAGTCTTTCTTAGGCACCTTCTTGTCTCCTTACCAACCTGGCATCCTTTGTAGTTAGTACTTTTTGTTCCAAAGGAAGAGAGGTGAGCCCAACAGGATTTAGATTATATATGAGGTCCTATACTTTGTTAGTCCCTACCAGGATTGCCTTGGACAAAGCTTTATTCGTTTAATTAGTTTTTGTTTTAGTGACTATTTTACACTGTGCAGTCTAGTGATTAGCCCCATCGATTGTCTTTTTGCCTTTTCAAGTACAGCAACTTGTTAGAGACTTTTATTATTACCCTGTAAATTCTTCAGACTTGTCTACATAGTTTACATTTTGTGAGCTCCTTTAATTGCATCTCTGAAGTGCAGACATATTTTGTGAGAAGGTCACAGTAGTTTTCATTAATCCCATGTTACTTTTTGAATCTCATGGCTTTCATTTAAATCCAAAATTCCATTAGGTTTTCCTTAATTATTTCATCAAATGAGTCTATTTTCCATTTTGTCAGGACTTTTTCCTTTATTAAAGGTCAGGCCCACTGACATATTTTCAGTTACATGGCCCTTTTTGTAGGACATAAGTAGATAATTTCATAGCCAACTAAGGATGGGAAGCAGGGGTAGGACAGGGAAACGGGAGCGGGAGAGGTAGTGACTATGCACTCAGGCCATTGGACTTCCTGCCTTGTTCCTTAACTTCTGGATATTTTATTCATCTCCCAATTTATCTGAAAAAGTATGAGGTCTTAGAGACCAAGTAATGTTTCAAATAGTTAACTTTGCTACTAATGTAAATGACATTTTAGGTTAAAATGAAACTTTTGGATTCTTTGCAGAAAGTCTGCTTTGCTTGTTTCAGAACAATATAATTAATGCAAATTTAATTTGATAAAAATGTGTTGAGGCTGTGCTATGGACTGGAGGTAAAAAAAGGCATGGCTTCTTTTTTTCAGGGATTTATAATATAGTGAGAAGCTAACTTCTTACAAAGAAGATCTGTTTGTATTTTGAATATTTTAGAATAACAGGATGTGAATTACTACTGTGGTAGTAAACAATGTTAATTATTTATTTTGGTCTCTGTCTGTATAGCATTTCTAAGGTTCTCTAAACATTACTCTGGCTTAAACAAAAACAAGAACTACATGCATTTAGAAGGTCTTGTGTAGGTTAGCTGCCATTTTAAAAAGACATACTGGTACAAGAAAGGCTCAGAGACCAAACCAATCAAGGTTAGAATGATTTCCACAGTGGACTGATAAAAAAGTGATGACTTGGAGAAAATATGATTGCAGTCTACATACTCACTGAATACACTCCAAATTGGATACAAACTGGCACACCAAATACATGTAATTTGCATACAAATGAGCACACCAAATTTTAGAATACTGATATTTGCAAATCTTAAAGTTTGAAGGAGGTCACTTTAGGACAAATAATAGCAAGTGCTACTTTTCACAATAGATACAGGAATCATTCTGGCTGAGACAATAAATGATCCTTTTGAGGCTGATATCCTGTAAGAATAATACTCACTCACAAAATATCTCTAGTTTCTACTGCTGCTCCCAATATGTGGTACTGAATGAATATTTCTAATTGAGACTCACAAAATGCTCTAATTCTTAGAGTTGCCATATTTAAATGAATTAAAAGACACCCTTGAAAAACTGCTCTTGAATGTCTGTGTGTATATATCACACGTTTATGTACAAAATGCAAAAGAACCACATTTATTTGTCCTTTGTATACCTCAAACTCAGAACTGGCCAAAGAAAGTGCTATTTCGCCAAACACAAATTAACCCACAACTGTTATGTTTTTGGAATGCATGATACTGCTTGATAGTGTAATAGAGGAAGTACTTCTTTTTTCAGTCACTTTTAAGGTAATTTAAAGTGTTATAGTTGACGAGTGCTTAATCATATTTCTGTACTAAGTTTATAGTAACAAAGTCAGATATGCTTCTCTTGTTTTTGTTTTATTTTTTATGTTTTGAGATAGAGTCTCAAGCTGTCACCTTTCAGTAGAGTGCCGTGATGTCACAGCTCACAGCAACGTCAAACTCTTGGGCTTAAGTGATTCTTTTGCCTCAGCCTCCCAAGAAGCTGGGACTACAGGTGCCCGCCATAATGCCCGGCTATTTTTTTTTTTTTTTGGTTATAGTTGTCATTGTTGTTTGGCAGGCCCGGGCTGGATTTGAACCTGCCAGCTCCAAT
This sequence comes from Perodicticus potto, assembly GCA_963574655.1. Lineage (NCBI taxonomy): Eukaryota > Metazoa > Chordata > Mammalia > Primates > Lorisidae > Perodicticus > Perodicticus potto. The sequence goes on from CAUYRH010160297.1 coordinate 10,850, forward strand.
GTATGTGGCTGGTGCCCTAGCCGCTTAAGCTACAGGCACTGAGCCCTCCTCTCATTTTTAGTAGTACAGTTCCAGTAATATTTGCTGAATAAATGAGTGAATGAATGAATAAAAGAACATGATTTGAGTCAGCAACTTTGTTCTTTTCTGCTCTGAGATTAATGGACTAATCATTCTGTGTGTGTTGATGTGCGTTAATGAACTATGCATAAAGTCCTTCATTGCTAATGACATAAATGTAAGTTTTTAAAAACCAAATTCCAAGTAGGGATAGATAAATAACAAATAAATATAAGAACTATATGTTTTACAGCTGGTATTAAGTCAGAGTCATAGTTAATTCCAAGAAGTGTTGTGATGTGTGCTAATTCTAGAATTGGGCAACACCTTCTTCTATATAAAACAGAACGTGTGTTCTGATGAGCCAAGCAGAGGAATTTGGCTTTATAGGCAAAAAAGGGCCAAGGAAAGCAGAAACAGAGAACCAAAAATGGATTGGTCATTTCAAGGTTATTTTCCTTGTAAGGGTTAAAGCGGAAGGGACTGTCTTATCACATGGGCTAAAACCAACTTGTGTTTAGCAAATTGGCTTCTTTCTCCCGAATTCTTGGAAGGTCATATTAACAACTTTGTTTTGGGTTGGTGGCGTGGAACTTCAGTGGGAATTAGCTCTGGTTTGGTTTGGTCTGTTGGGCCTAGTGCAGGAGCTCAGTCCAAAACAATGACCTCCTATACATCTATCTAACACTACCTAAAAACCATGGAGATACTTGATTTCCTTATACTCCTAAACTTGAGAATGCTGCACCATGCCTTCAGTTCCTTATCTGGATGAGTCTTCATTCTTAATACTTCAAAATGATTGCAACATAGTTTTTGTAGTTTGCCATCGAGTTTCAAGAATATAGTTTCCCAAAAGTTTATACCTGAAGCTAGATAAATCCAGAACTAGTTAAATTAATTCAGAGCTGTTTGTTGGTTAGCAAGTGGGGTCACCTAAGGCCATGAAATATTTACTCAGATAGGTGTTTAAGAGTATTCCACTGAGGTCTACACATACTGCTGCTACAAAGTGGCCCTGCCCAAGAGTCTCAAAGACTTCACTCTTCTTGTGGATGGGCAGCCGCAGACTTATCTAGCCTTTTCAGCTTCTTAGCCTTTATCCTCCTCTCTGTTTTCCAGCTTCTGCAGAGGTTGTTGGCTTTTCAATCAGACTCCTTCCTAATGGGCAATGATGGAGGCATATTCTAGCAACACTCCAAACAGTGTGTTGCTCTGGAGAACTGTTTCTGATACATTCTGCAGTGGGAATGGGATCAACCTTTTAACATTTTTATTGTGTGATGATGTGTTGTTCATGCAGCAGCTTTGATTTTAAACTGCCCACATTTCCATACTTTTAAATCCAACAAATTAGGTAATTTGCAGTTGGTTTCCTATTCACTGATGCCTGTTATTAAGGTCTACGGTTTTCTTTCTTTAGTTAAATAAATAAAGCATGTCAGGATTTATAAGTTTATGCTAAACATTTAAGAATTAAAAGTTGTGCAGCATGATACTTTTCTTTCACTTGACTTTCATTTTCCTTCTCTACAGGTAGTAAAGATATATTTTTGAAGTGACAAACACATTTTTTAAAATTAGAGAAGTTTATTGAACATGTGTTTGTTAGTGGTATTACAAATTTCTTTTGAATTCTTTCATAATAGTGATTTAATGGAGTCTCAGCATGTAGGAAGAGCGGATGAAATACCATGGTTACTTATTTACAAAGTTTAAATACTTGTTTTCTTTAGATGTTTCATTTCTATGGTTTCCACTTTAGGGCAAATCTTATTTATATACCATATAGGTGGTATGCATACATGTTACATTATTACAAATGCCTGAGTTAATAGATTGTCTAGCCTAAACAGTGTGTGTAAGTATAACACACTTAGGAAAGATCTAATGAACAATGATGCCAATACATTGTTGCTACTTCCAAATTTAGCCAATTCCTCCCACATTTTAGAAACATGCATAAGATAGTTAGGGGTAAGGACTTATTAAATTGTGATTCAGGGAACAATGCTACCCAAAAGTTGTCACTCCTTTGCTTACATCATTCTGAGACTATCCTCCAAATCCTTTACTATAAACCTTTACAACCTGGACAGTGGCTACTACAGAAGTTCCAGTTCTGCTTGCTCTCCCAATATACACTGTGCTGCTGCAACACAGAGTTTCTTTGCATTCTTTCCAAATTCATTCCATTATCAAAGGACTTAAACTTGCTCTTCCCGCTGCCCAAAGGCTCTCTCCCCAGACCTTTCAGGGCTTGCTCTCTCACATAATTCTGGTCCCTTCTCAAATGTTACCTCCTAAGAGAACCGTTTCATTGGCCTTTAAAAGAATTCTTCTTTCTACTAATTCCCTCATCTCACCTTCTATCCCTTTACCTTTACTTATTTTTTCCAGATTATGTAGTATCAGAATTTGACATTATTTTATGTATTTGCTTACTTTTTTATTGTCTGTTTCACTTACTAGAACGTAAATTCTATGAAGATGAGACTTTTTCTGAATTGTTTACTACTGTATCTCTAGCACCAAGAATAAGACCTAACTGATAGTGGGTCTCAAGAAGCACTTACAAGAATAAAAGCACATGTGAATTTGGGTCAGCACCCAAAAAATTCAAATTAGTCTGAGCCAGCCATTTTAATAAGCAGTTATATTTTCTCCTGACTAAATAAGGTAACTGCAACCATTTCCTTTTGTTAAAGAGGGACCAGAATGAAATTCAGAAGGTTTAAGTCTATAGTCAGATAGCTTGCAAGTGGTAGAGCTGGGATTCAAGACTAGGTTTGTTTGATAGCCCTTGATTTGTCTAATTTAAAATAAAATATATAATTTCTGCTCAGGAAAACAAAGGGAGGAGGGATTTACTTTCTGTAGGACATTTGTGTAGTGGAAGAATAATAAATTTTTTCTTCAGCCCTCTTAAGTTATTAGTTGGAATGGACCCCTGTAAGAAAAAAACAGATTAACAAGAGAAAAACAGAAGTTTGTTAACATGTATTTTTTTTTTTTTATTGAATCATAGCTGTGTACAATAATTCAATCATGGGGTACAGTGTGCGGGCTTCAGATACAATCAGAACATGTATGTTTTGTATATACATGAAAGATGCCCAAGGAATAAGTAATTTTCAAAGAGATGGCTTGTTCTGAAAATAAAGCAGTCTAAAGCAGTGGTTCTCAACCTTCCTAATGCCATGGCCCTTTAATAAAGTTCTGGTGGGTCACGACCCACAGGTTGAGAACCGCTGGTCTGAATGTTGCGAGGTTAAGCACATTGTCTGTGGATTGAATCTGGCCATTAGACGTATTTGATTTGATCGTGAACTCTCTACTTTTGCCTCAGGCCTTACCATTTCCTATTGTTTTAACAGCAGCTACTCACTTATGAGTCTGCCTGACTCCTGAAAACATTTCAGATTTGATTCTTGCTTTGGATATTGAGGAAGAACTGGCTGTCTAAATGACCAAAATGATACTCATGTTTTGATTAGTGGTTTTACTCTACTGTTAAAGCTTGAAATTGAACTAGATTTCACTACTAGTTGTGAAGATTACTTATTTATCATCTGTAAATCCCAGCTCTCTTATTATTTATTTATTTATTTTTTTTGAGACAGAGCCTCAAGCTGTCACCCTGGATAGAGTGCCGTGGCATCACAGCTCACAGCAACCTCCAATTCCTGGGCTCAAGCGAGTCTGCTGCCTCCGCCTCCCAAGTAGCTGGGACTACAGGCGCCCACCACAATGCCCGGCCATTTTTTGGTTGCAGCCGTCATTGTTGTTTGGCGGGTCCAGGCTGGATTTGAACCTGCCAGCTCAGGTGTACGTGGCTGGCGCCTTAGCCCATTGAGCCACAGGCGCCGAGCCAGCTCTCTTATTTTTAAAGTGGAAATAATACCCCTAACACTGAGATTGTTATAAAGACTGCATTAAAGGATGCCTGTTATATATTACATGTTCAATAACAAAAAGTTATTGTTATTGTTCTAATTTTTATGGCTATGTCAAGTCAGCTTTCAAATACCCATGGTGGAACTAGAAAGCTAATGGAAGTAACTTTATAAAAAATTAACATTTGAATCATAATACGTATGCTTGTTATAGTTATTAACCTCAATAAGTAAAGACAGCAATATATTTTGGATTACTTCCATTTTAAGAAACCTACTTTCTAAGAAGTGTTTCTGGGAACAACTCCTCAGCAAGGAATATGGTGCATGGTTTCTGGTCATGACTCCATTCCCAAGGGCATCATCTGTCATTCATGACAAGCGCCTAGGACCCAGACATGTGGGACTCCCTTAAGCATTTAAAAGGACTAAAGGAAGGTAATTTTTTGGCAGCTGAACAGTGTAACCAATCAGTATATCATTATTACATGCTATGGTTGATGTACTTTTTGCCCCAAATTTCTGTAGAAACATGACTTACCAAACGACCTTACCTCTGTATCCCTGTGAGTGGCACAGATGGAGACAAAAATAGTGGTATCAGAGAGCAAATTGCCATCCTGCATCTGAATTTAGTGACTTGGGAACAGCACATAGACAAATACCAAAGTAGCAACTAGTCTGATTTTTAAACAAAATATCTTTGCCTTTTAATAATAAATAACTTTTCATTTATAGGCAAATTTCAGTTATATGTAATAATAATATTAAAAAAGGAAACCTAGGAGACCAATGAATTTCATAAGCACCTACATATTCATTGGGGCAATGACATATAAAATAGTAAATTCTTCCCACTGAATTGTACTCAGTATTTCAACAATCTTATCAAAAATTATTTATCTGAATATAAAATAGCAGCATATTTTGTAGATGAACAGTAGGAACATTCTAATCCCTCATTCTTCCAGGAAGGAAGGTGAAATATATGTATATAATAAAATGTATTTTGTCATCAGAAAATCTAGATTTGGGGCCATAGTTCCAATGCATACTGTTTGAAACTTAATTTTACCACTATCTTAATAGGTATAGCTCAGTATCCCCATTTTTCAGATGCAGAAACTGAAGATCAGAATAGTAAAGTAAATTTGCCAAGGCCATGTATCTATTTTAGGGCCCGAGTCAGAATTTCAAACACTTGATTGGCTTCAAAGCCTGTGCTGTGCACATCGTGATAGTCTGCCTCCTCAAGAAGTGCTCATTAGTTACGAGTCATTTTTGGTAGGGATTTGAGAACAGGTGTTCGCCCCAATCCTTTGGGTCCAGGAGAGTGAGACTCAGAAAACGACAGAATATTCTGTCCAGGGCTGCCTCTGAGAACAGATAGCAAGGCAGAACCTTGAGGGAGAGTCAGAGGAGTAACTTCTGTAATTAATCAGTTGACAAATGGCTGTCCATGGAAGAGGAGATCAGCTGCATATTGGGAGACCAGAAAAGCAGGAAGACCAGCAATGCCAGGGTAGATGTGGCTGAAGCAGGAAGAAAGCTGGAAAAGGAAGGCAGGGTGGTATAGGCTAAAAGATTCTGATCCTTGATACTTTTTCCATGTCCTCAGGAACTTCCTACGGGGAGGACATTGAGGTGCCAGGGAGCTGGACCTCTCTGCACCACAGGTGCAGGACAGCAGGGGGCCCCACCAGGAATAACTTAACTGTGGGGGAGTGGTAGGGGGAGCAAGGAAGCAAGAACCACACTGGACAGAGAAAAGCCATCAGAAAGTGAGCTGGATTCTCATTTTAATTTTTTTTTTTTTTTTTTGAGACAGAGCCTCAAGCTGTCACCCTGGATAGAGTGCGTGGCATCACAGCTCACAGCAACCTCCAACTCCTGGGCTTAAACGAGTCTCCTGCCTCCGCCTCCCAAGTAGCTGGGACTACAGGCGCCTGCCACAACGCCCGGCTATTTTTTTTTTTGGTTGCAGCTGTCATTGTTGTTTTTGGCAGATCCAGTCTGGATTCAAACCCGCCAGCTCAGGTGTACGTGGCTGACGCCTTAGCCCGATGAGCCACAGGTGCCGAGCCGGATTCTCATTTTTATATGCAGAATGGTGCAACTTAATTCCTCACCCTGTCTGGACATTGCCGGGGAGTTGGTGGACAGAATGACCAATGAGAGTGGGCATTTATCTCAGTCTTGCTGGAAGCTCATCTTATGTGATTGAGGGAAAAAAAAATCTCGGGAATGTAACAATCTTGGGTTTTAACAATAGTTTGTGGGGGCCTGTGGATAGCACAGGAGTAGAAAAATGAACCAGGGGGTCATAGATGGGTCTGGCTGCCTTCTGCCTCACTCTTCTACCCCCATCTATACCCTTGAGTGATCTTTTCAATATCTGTGTGGAGAAGAACCCAATTTTGCAGTTGTAGTACCCTGAAAATGTCATAACAATATGAAAAAATGGTAATTTCCCATAGGAAATTAGGTTTTATGGGTTTGAAGCTTGCATTCACTTTTGTATTCTTTTTTTTTTAGTGACATTTTCTCATCTTTGTACTTCATTAGCGTTATGGAACTAGCCATTGGTGTGAAACAGAGCTGTCAAACATAACACAGAATTCTATAAAACTCAGAGAATTGAAACTCTTAGTCACTGCACGGGGCCCAATGTCAGGTGCATTATATGCTCTGTCATATTGAGTAAGGCTGCTTCAAGTTCTTTCACTATTACAGCCATGCAGCCTATGTATTCAGTTGCTTCAATATTTTCATTTTTAAATATTTTTTACTACTTTGTCCAATGGCATTGGTGCTGAACAGTGATGGGAATGACAGCACTCAGCAATGCCAAAAGCATTCAGGGAATTTAATCTCAATTCCAAATGCATAAGCTCGACTTACATTTAGAATATTAAAGGGCTGGGGAAAAAGATTTTGAAAGATCCTAGTCATACAATAGCAGGACACAAAGAAGCTTAGGTATAGAAAGGAGAATTATTTTTAAACAATCTTCACACACAGATATGAAAGCAGGCAGTGAATTTAAGGGTCTTTTCTTTAACAACTGCCAACTTTTCAGTACCAATTGAACACAGGAGTATACTGCCATTTACTGTGAGAAAAGAATTAATATGAAAATATGATGAAGCTTTTATTTTTAATTATTGAATAAAATGCATTTATTGAGGACTACTATGTGTCAATTCTGTGGTGTTTGTGGTCTCACAGAGCTATAAGTGATGTTCTAGAATATCTACGCAACTTCTTTTAGCTGCAGATGTGGTGGGGATTGTGCTCCTCACTCTTCAGTGTCTTTTCTTGGGAGATGCTTGATTAGATGTTTTCACAAAGTTCATTTATCCTTCTGCTGCTAGTTTTGGGGTGGGGTTAACATATACCCCTGCCTTCCAAGACACCAAGCTGGGGGATATGCATGGGGCATACTTGTACTAAAAATGATCTACTGTATATCTGAAATGCAAAATCCATTGGGCATCCTCTGTTTTTAGTATCTTAATCTGGCAAACCTATCTGGAGGTCCTATGTTTGTACTGTACTTTTAAGAAAAAAGATGAAATAATTAAACATGCAAGCATGCATGCACTGCTCTCATTAGTTAACATTTCAAGAAAACACATTTTAGGTCAATGTATGGAGTTAGTACTCTCGAAACTCCCTGTTCTGCACTTTTAGGCTGAAGAACCCTCTACCAAGCGATTATCTAGCCTTCTAAAAAAATCTGTTCCCTTTTTCTCCTCAAGGGGTGGATCTTCACTCCCTGGCAATATTCAGACAGGGTGAGGAATTGAGTTGCAGTGTCCTTTCATCTCTTTACTATTCTAACTCCATATTATTTACTCATTTAGAGACAGTGTTACACTATGTTACCCAGGCTGGTCTTGAACTCCTGGGTACAAGCAATCCTCCTGTGTTAGCCTCCCGAATAGTTAGGACTATAGGTGCCCACCACTACAGCTAGCTGGTGTTACTTATTCTTTACTGCCTCAGGAACCATACTTAATTAGCCTGGGGTTTATTCATGGGTGTGAAGGAGGAATAACCCTTATTTTGATGTATGTCAGGATTCCTTATGAAGACTCCATTAATCTCCAATCTTAAAAATTTTCATAAACATAGGATATTAATAATAGTATAAATTCATGATATTAGTTGAAAACATATTTAATACTTGATTTCATGTGTACTATCTAATGAGGAGATAGGTGTTATTATTGTTATTCTCATTCGTTGTCAGATAAGGAAGCTATTGTAGAAAGAGGACCTTCGAGTTACATACCTACAAATGGTGAATTCAAATGCAGGCTTGCCAACTGTAAAGCTTGTGATCTTAACCACTCACGTTTCTCTACTGATGGTTCTGCAAAACTGACCTCAGGTGACACTTTGCTCCAGGTTTTTTTTTTTCCTAGCATTTGACTCTGAACAGAATTCTAGGTATAAGCTTTATCACAGAAATTGCATCTTTAACATTATAATGAGTTTAGAATTTTTATGACATTCCTTTGGATGAATCAACTTTCCTCAGAACTCTGCTTAATAACATTTGACATTTTAAAAAACATTGTGGCCCATTAGTTGAATCAATGAGGTAACAATGGGGAGAGGGAAATGCTAAAAATATTAACAGGTAGTAACTATGTTCTTTGGGGTGAATTTTCAATATTATAGCAGTAGAATAGCTTTGTTATCTTCAGCTGGGCATATAGTTCTGAAATTAAATTTTACTAAGCATATGAAAGGATAATAAAAACATTAAAAACATTTTCATTTATTCTTGAATTACAAAGCTCCTACTCCATACGTAACAAGGAGAAAATATCTTTGGAAGCTCTAAGATTATGGTATTTTCTAAGTTATGAGAAATTTAAGATTAGCAAATGCTAGCACAGTCAATTCACTTTTATTTTTTTAAAATCTAGTTGAACTTGATTCATGCGCTGGATAATGGCAGTGTTTACCAAAATAGCTGTATTTGAATGGACATGCAGAGCACTTTAAATAGGCTGTGCTCATTCATGCAATTCTCATCCTCACGTTGCTCACATGCATAGTTCCAGGCTTTGTATTAGGTTCCAGGTTTTGTGGCTTTTAAGAAGGCCACAATTTTTCTATAGGAGGATGGAGGTGCATGGGAAAATAAAAATAAACAAAGAATTACTTTTTACTGTGAAAATACTATAATAGACTTATGGACAAAACATTGTTGAGAAAGAGATCAACTCTTTTGTAGGGAAAGTGCTGAGAAGGGATTCTAGAGGAGGTTTACATTTAGGCTGGATTTTAGAGAATGAGTGAGGTTTTGAACTCAGTCTGGATCCATTAGAAAAGTAGAGTTCTTTGACTTTAATGATTTCTGATTTCTTTCAAGCTGTTAGTTTGTTCTGATTTGTTTTAATATCAAATTACTCATCAGAAAATGCTTGTCTGTAAGTTGACTGCATTTGCTCATGCATACATACATACATGGTCTGACAAGTTCCTGAACTTGCCACCACACACTAATGTTGGCAGTACTGTACAAACAATGTGGGATAGTTTCATAACCTTGGTATATTAGGGTCTCACATTTGTGTTCCTGTTGATGTGTGACAATGTGTGATGGTGTCTTGCTAAATGATGTTTATTATTGTTGTTGCATGTTTTTTGTGCCATCATGAGAATGTCAAGCTTGAGTTAAAGAAACAAACAAACATTTATAAATATTTTGTTAAAGTTGGCATGAGCAGAAGTGAAATCAGGGGCATGTTAGTCCAACTTCTTTATAACACCCTGACGGAAATAGCAGCATACAAATGGATTTAATGTTTTTTGTTGTTGTTGTTTGTTTGTTTTCATTTTTGTTTTTGTTTTCTTGGTGGGGAGAGAAAGTGTCACTGCTGAAGAGAGGTCAGGGTGACCCTTAAGGGGGAGAATTGATGAAAACATGACAAAAATTTGTTGAATAATGACCTAAAATCATTGGTTGACTGTGAGAAGCATAGCAGACCAAGTAAATATTTATAGAGAAACAGGAAATCTTAACTGAAAATCTTGGCATGAGAAAATGGTCGTGGAGCTCAGCAGTTAACAAAAGCAAAAGAGAATTGAGGTTTGCCAAGACCTTTGAAGAGGCAAGATGATGTTTTGGGCTGTGTTATCACAGATGATGAAACATGGGTGTACCAATATGACACTGAAACAAAGCATCAAAGTGCAAAATGGAAGTCAGCCAATTCTCCACAACCAAAAATGTTCTTTCAGTCCAAATCAAGTGTCAAAATGATGTTGCTAATCTTTTATGATATCAGAGAACTCATTCAATGAATTTGTAACAACTGGAAAAACAGTTAACAAAGTTTACTACTTGGAAGTGCTGAAGGGGCTGTGTGAAAAAGTTAGATGAAAATGACCTCAATATTTTGCCAGGCTTGGCGCTCATAGCACAGTGGTTACAGTGCCAGCCACATTCACCAAGGCTGACAGGTTTGAACCTGGCCCAGGCCAGCTGAACAACAATGATGACAACTGCAACAAAAAATAGCCGGGTATTGTAGCAGGCACCTGTAGTCCCAGCTACTTGGGAGGCTGAAGCAAGAGAATCACTTAAACCCCAGAGTTTGAGGTTTCTGTAAGCTGTGATGCCACGGTACTCTACCGAGGGTGACAGAGTGAGACTGTGTCTCAAAAAATATATATATATTTTGCCAACAACAATACACCAGCTCACACAGCACTGTCTGTGAGGGAGGTTTTAGCCAGTAAATAAACACCTGTATTGGAACACCCTCCCTATTTACATGATCTGGCTCCCCATGACTTTTTTATTTACCCAAAGATAAAGGAAATATTGAAAGGAAGAAGGAAGATATTATGATGACATTCAGGACATCAAGGGCATTACAGAGACAGAAAAAAGAGTTTCAAAATTGCTTTGAAGGGCGGACTAGGTGCTGGTGTCAGTGCATAGCTCCCTAAAGGGAGTACTTCAAAGGTGAACATAAGTAATATTTAGCAACGAGGTATATAGGACTTTTTATAGGATGAATTTGTAAATGTACTTGTCAGACCTCATACATTTATTTTCAGTTAATTTCAAACACATAATAGGGAAATACATTCATCTTCTCACTGAGAATTGCTCACATAATTTCTTGGTGCAGTAGTTCTCAGTGATAATTTAGTTGATTAAAAAATAACAAATACCACCATGAACAGTTGCCCTTTTGATGTCAAATATTGTGGAGGGTTGAACATGGTGCTGATACATTAGCTATTGCCAGGGCTGGCTCCTCTCAAGTTACATACAGATAGTCATTTTCTCTTTCTGAGTGAATATAACTTTCTAAAGCTTTTGCTCTTAGCTTAAGAGAGTAGGAATTTACATTTCAAAAGGGTGTCTGTACCTAGTTGTGATTTATTAATTGGGTAGAATAGTTCAGGGTACAAACATTGTTTCTGATGTTTCAAAGGTATAAGATTGGTTTGGTGAACAGGCTTATGTCTCTGTGTAGGGTCTGAGTGTTTATGTTCCCTTCTCCCAATTAATGTGTTTAAATCTTAACCCCAAGGTGATGGTATTAGGAAGTAATTGGGAACATTAGGAGGTGATTAGGTCATGATGGGGGAGCTCTATCTCGTTTGTGCCTTCTACCTTGAGGACATACCTGGAAGGTGGTATGTATGAGTCAGAAAGAAGGCCCTCACCAGACACCAAATCTGCCTTGATTTTGGATTTTCTAGCCTTCAAACCTGTGATGAATAAATGTCGATTAGCCACCTAGTTTATAATATTTTGTTATAGCAGCCTGACTAGACTAAGACATGGTTGTAGTATTATCTTCTTAATTGTCCCTCATTCACACCATATCTCAATACTGTGACTGAAATGAGACTTGACCAGTCCTTCACAATTTTCACTAGTGAGGACTGTTTCTTTTGCAAGTGAGAAAAACCCAACTTAAGCTAGATTAAATAAGAATTTTGATTGTTTTGTGTTCATAGAAAGTTTGAAATGTTAAAATTTGGGCATTTTTGGCTTCAAAGATTCAAACCATGTGGTCAGAAATTTATTTCTTTCTTCTGTTTTTTTTTACATCTCTCAGCTTTCCCTTTCAGTTGGATCTTTTTTCCAGCAGCTGATTTCTATAGAGCAGCAAATATGGTTGCTCGACTCTCTAAGATTACATTTTACTTAGGGAAATCCCAGAAAATATAGTGATTGGATGGCTCTGGAAAAAGCCCTGGGGATGAATGTGAATTGACTGGCATTGAATTCCATGTTAAACCCTGCACCAACCATTGTGGCCACGGGAGACTGGGTTCTCTGAGTAAACCATGCTGTATTTAGGCATTGCCTTTGCAACTAGAAGCCACTTGTGCTGAGAATAGGGATGAGACATTCTCCAAAATATACCTTGAAGAAAGAAAGCATATGTCCACTATAACCCCACAGATGGCTGAGTCAGAATTTTAACCTAGTTCTGTGTGAATTTAGAATATATGGTGACACTGATAATATAGTCATCCATTCATTTAGCCAAATTTTGAAAGCTATGGAATGTAATGATAAACGGGGAAAAAAATGTGCCTGCTCTTATGGAGCTTACATTCTAGGTTAAGGCACAATATAAAATATTCAGAAATGAAGCCAACAATATAATTTCAGGTTATGGTAGGTTCTATAAAGAATTGGGCTGGGTAAGTGGTTTATTTAGCTAATGAGATCAGAAAAGTGACATTTGTGCAGTGATTGAGCTATAGGGAAATTTGGGGAAAAACATTTCCATCAGAGGAACAGCAAGGGTCTTGGGTGACAATGTACATGGCTTGAACTCTCTTTTCACTAAATGTATTTCCTTCTCGCTTTCTGAGATATCAAACATCTAGCATTCTATTTGTTGCCTTCATAACTAAGTGTGGACTTGTGACTACATGGGTTCTTAATTTTTTTTTCACTTACTGCAAGAAGCTAATAAAAAAAAGGGATTCTTAATTTTTGTCCCTGAAAATAATCACTGTAATTGTGCTTAAATGATGTACAATTAATTTTGTAGTCCTGCTAGACTTGAGAGCTATGCTGGCACCTCACTCTCCACTGCTAACTCTGTTCTCTTTTGTCAAGGTGACAGCTGTTCGTCACTTCCAGCACTTCTATTTTTCCCTTGACACTTCTGTTGCTTGTCATCTTGGCTGCCATTTGCTTATTTTTCTTTCTTTTCTCTCTATATCTTTTTCTGCTATTTGGTCCAGACAGCTTGGATTTTTCAGAAACTAGCTTTTCTCTTACAGTCATGACTGACTATTTAGAGAGTATCCTTTCATTCTACATAACAAGTCAACCAATCATAGCATAGTCTGTGCAATTTTCAACTCTTCCTAACAATTTTGTGGTTATTCTCCTTTTCCTTTTCAAGAGGTACTTACTAAATCCCTGCCCTATCCCTCATTGGACAGATGCCATCCTGAAAGGTTGACACTGCAGGACGGTTGATCGATCAGTCATTATTCTATTTACGTTCTTGTTCTTTGCAGCCAGCATCTACACTAAAATCAAACTAGATCCTTGATAAGTATTAAGTCCTTTAACGTTAGTTTTGGCAACATTTCTCATATTAATTTTTTTTCTTACTACCCTCACCAAAATCAACCTATTTCAGACTCTTGCAGTCTTTTTTTTTTTTTCAAACCTTAAAGTACTTTTGTAAGTAAAATTAAAATTCCATCTTGTAGATTTTAATTTGTGCTACTACCACATCCTTCAGCTGCTCATATCTCTCTCTGCCCTTCATTGTCTATCTTTTATATTTCACCAATATTATTCCTAAAATATTGCTTTCATAGTATCATCCTCAAGGTTACCATTTTTCAAAATCTTATCACCAGAGAGAATGAAGTACCAACTCTTCAGCCTGGCATCCTGCACACGTCATGGTAAGTTATAAATCCACAATTTCCAACACTCACCCTGAAGCTGTCTAAGATTTCTGCTCTTTAGGAAAACTAATCTGAGCATAGTCAATTGCATATCAAACAGCCTTACTTCATATTTTGGTTTCTAAACTTGCCTGCGCCCATCCAAGAGTGATTTCCCTGTTCTTCTGTGTCTTTACAAATACAAACATCATAAAAAATCTGGTTCATATTTCTTATTTATTTTAGACTCCTCTGTAATGATTCAAGTTGTAAGTTGTCATTCCTTTCAAATCCTTTTAGAACTTAATAAATGAAATTCTGATATTGTTTTTTCACGTGTGTAGAATATCCCTATAAACTTTCATTTCTTCCTATTTTTGCATTTCCCTTTTCATTTCTGTTCTTCTTAATGCCTGCCTAGGGTTCTCTTCAACATATACATATTGACTTATTTTTTTCTTGTTAGTAGCTTTATGATAATGTGAGATACTAAATATATATATAGATCTCATTATATATGTTAATATATATCTCTCTATCTATCTATACATATAAACTGATATATCAAGGAAATTCTTGTAAATAAATAAGAATGCTGTTAGCTATAAAGTCTTACTCAGGTAGCCAAGTTTCTGTGACTTCTTAATCTTGATATTTCATTCCTGAGGTGGAGGAAAGATTCATAACCACTAAAATGAAAATTCATATTAATAGCCATTTTATTAGAGTTGGAACATATTATTTCCCAAAGATTTTTTTCTTAAAAACAAAGTACTGACAATGACAGTAGGTGTCGCTATAGCAAAAGAAAACAGCCATTAATAAACATGCTTCTTTAAAAAAATTCCTTTTTCTAGGAAACATTGTAGCATTACAAGACAGATTATAGACTAAGGGGTTGAAGCTCAGTGTGTCCATCTCCTTGCTTTGAGGGGGCCAGGATTCATTCAAACCAACATCATAGTTGGCCTAATACATTTGTAGAGTAGATTTTATGGCCTTCTGGGAAAGTAATTTTAATTTTTACAAACCTTAAAGTACTTTTGTAAGTAAAATTAAAATTCCATCTTGTAGATTTTGAGTCATTTATTCTTATTCAATGTCCAGAAAAATAAATAATAAACTTACATGGTTCTTCACCAAAATTTTCTTAGTTACCTACATAATTCCAATGAAAGGGAAATAGAAACACCTTATACAATTGATGATGAGTATAAAATAAGGTATTGTATGCATTCCTTTATTTCTTTATTGAACAAATTTAGTTGAGCACCTGCTATGTGCCAGGTATGGTGGTTACAAGACAGAAAATGTTGCTGGCCTTATGGTGCTTACTGTCTGGTAGATTTCTTCAGGTTTGTACACATCGTGAAGCAAGAGGGGCAAACTATTATTATTGGGTTTTTAGGCCAAATTAGTTGCTATGAAGCCATTTTTCTTCTTCTTTATAACAGCGATAATAATAGGTATTATCACCTTTTTCCTACCTGTCATCTATTCACTCTCTGGTAATAGCTCTCTGACAGTCCTCCAGGGTATAACCCCATTTCACTTCCAGTTCATATAATTTAAGTGACAGATTTCTTTTCACCCTCTGAAGGTAGGCATGAGATTCAGATCTGCTCAATTAGCATTTTATATCCCAGTTCTACAGTGTCATCACAAAACAGACCATTCAGTCCATCTCCTGCTTCCCTCTGGACTTAATCTCTTGTCACTACCTACTCTACATCACACCTGTACACACCATAATTGTTCTGCTTATTTCATTTGCTTAATTAGGTTGCTTAAATGGGCCTCTCTTCCTAGTGAAGTGGTTCTCTGAAAAGCAAAAAGCCTCCACTGTCTATGAAAGGAAGGAGCAGCCTTGAGGGAAAAAGAAATTAACAAAAGAAAGATTAACAGAGGAGTGGAACTTATCTAGAGGCAGATGGCTCCCATGCTGACCAAAAAGGGCCATGAGAAGGTGGGTCTTTCAATTCTTTGTCTTTAAACTTTGTTTAAAGTTCCAGAATGCTTCACTACCATAGCCTTCTCCTGCCTCTCCCTTTGTCAATTCTATTCATCTTTAAAAAACCTTACAAGTCAATTCCCTTATAAAAGATTTTCCTGTCCTTCAGTTGGGAAAAGTATCTCTTCTGAGAGCTTCCTGACTCTCTGGGCAGTTCTCTACCTGTAATTATGCATTATTTTCACAATATTCCGTCTGTATCTCTGTTCTCCAGTTAGATGGTGCCACTCCAGTAAAATTCAAAAACTCTGAATTTTACTCCTCTGTGTGTTCTTAGCACCTCACCCAACATCTGAGACCCTGTGGCCACTAGTTACAGATTTGTTGACTGAAAGTACTTGCACTTATGACCACCATGGCAGAAACCTAGGTTTGTATAACATGCCTTTGCTGAGTGGCGTAGTCCTGAAGAAGAGTAGTTCAAATGACTGTGTGCTGAATCATTCCAGCACCACATCATTTGTGTCTCTCGGAGAAGTAGATTGCATTCATTAGTCTCCTTGGGTTTGCCTTAGAGAAGAATATCAGGACTTAATTCAACGAGTATTTATCAAGCTTTGCAGGCTCCCTGAATTGCTCACGCTTGCTGTATTATTTTTCTCTTTTGATCTCCTCCAGCATGTACAGCTTGGGCTATTAATTTGGCAATTAATCATAAACTATTTATGGCATTTCTTCTTTGTGATGTATTTTTATGTATTGCTTAGCCTATTATTTAATACAGGGGTCCTCAAACTACGGCCCGCGGGCCACATGCATCCCGCGGAGGACATTTATCCGGCCCGCTGGGTGTTTTTGCCTCAGCGCCTGACCTGTTTAGCAGCGGACTCATCCCGGGCCTGCAAAATCTGTTAGTGGAAAAACCATTGGTTGCATTCCCCAACAAAACGTGTGGATTCACTGGAAAAGTTGCAAAAGGAGTTCCAATTAGATTTAAAGAGCGTCATCTCCATGAACAGGACATACAGCTTTTCCATAACCCATTTTCTATTGACATTGAAAATGTGGAGGTTAGTCCCTGAAGTCGCCACCCCAGCCACCCCTCTGCCAGCTGCTCTGGCGCCACCTCAAGCGGCGTCTCTGGCAGGTGGGAGCCAGGCGCTGAAGGGTGTGGCCGGGGTGGCAGAGCGCTCCTGCAGCTCTGGCTCTGGCTCTGCACCATTGGAGGCTTTCTGGCTTCTCCATGGGGCTGGCCTGTGGCGCCCGGATGCTCTAAGATCATTTCCACTGTTGCTTGGAGGGGATTCAGAATTCCTGGAGAATTGCCTTTGTGAGAAGCTGGAAATATTTCTTTAAACTCCATCTCTTAGTTTTTCAAAGAAACATCAAGAAACCATGAACATTAGTAATGAAGAGTTTGACTCCACTTGCTTGATGAAGGTTTTACTGCCAAGGACATTCTGGACCAAAAACTCAATGAAGTTTCCTCTTCTGATGATAAGGATGCCTGCTATGTAGCAGACCTTGGAGATGTTCTGAAGAAACACTGAAGATGGCTAAACGCTCTTCTTCATGTCACTCCCTTTTATGCAGTCAAATGTAATGACAGTAGAGCCATTGTGAAGACCCTTGCTGCCATTGGGACAGGATTTGACTGTGCTAGCAAGACTGAAATACAATTGGTACAAAGTCTTGGGGTGCCTCCAAAGAGGATTATATATGCAAATCCTTGTAAACAAGTGTCTCAAATTAAGTATGCTGCCAATAATGGGGTCCAGATGATGACTTTTGACAGTGAAGTTGAGTTGGTGAAAGTTGCCAGAGCATATCCAAAGGCGAAGTTGGTTTTGTGGATTGCCACTGATGATTCCAAAGCAGTCTGTGGACTCAGTGTTAAGTTTGGTACCACACTCAAAGCCAGCAGACTTCTTTTGGAATTGGCAAAAGACTAAATATTGATGTCATTGGTATCAGCTTCCACATAGGAAGTGGCTGTACTGATCCTGAGACCATCGTGCAGGCAATCTCTGATGCCCTCTGTGTCTTTGACTTGGGAGCTGAGGTTAGTTTCAGCATGTACCTGCTTGATATTAGTGGTGGCCTTCCTGAATCTGAGGATGTGAAGCTTAAATTTGAAGAGATCACTTTTGTAATCAACCCAGCATTGGACAAGTACTTTCCATCAGACTCTGGAGTGAGAATCATAGCTGAGCCAGGCAGGTACTATGTTGCATCAGCCTTCACATTTGCAGTTAATATCATTGCCAAAAAAATTGTATTAAAGAAAAAGGTAGGCTCTGATGATGACGATGAGTCCAGTGAACAAACCTTTATGTATTACATCAATGATGGAGTATATGGATCGTTTAATTGCATCCTTTATGATCATACTCATGTAAAGCCTCCTCTGCAAAAGAGACCTAAACCAGATGAGAAATATTATTTATCCAGCATATGGGAACCAAATGCGATGGCCTTGACCGGATAGTTGAGTGCTGTGACCTGTCAGAAATGCATGTGGGTGACTGGATGAAAATCCAGTCTTTGAAAATATGGGTGCTTATACTGTAGCTGCTGCTTCTACTTTGAATGGATTCCAGAGGCCGACATTCTACTATGTGATGTTAGGACTGACGTGGCAACTCGTGCAACAAATCCAGAACCCCAACGACCTACCCGAAGTAGAAGAGCAGGATGTTAACACTCTGCCTATGTCTTGTGCTTGGGACAGTGGAATGAAACATCGCCCAGCAACTCGTGCTTCAGCTAGTATTAATGTGTAGATATCCTTCTATAGCTGTTAACTGCAAGTTTAGCTTAAATTAAGGGATTTGGGGGGACCATTTAACTTAATTATTGCTAGTTTTGAAATGGTCTTTGTAAGAGTAGGGTTGGCCCACATGCAGCAATATGTAAGATTAGGAGATGGGGTCACACTTATCTGTGTTCCTATGGAAATTATTTGAATATTTGTTATATATGTATTTTTATTCACTTTTCAGACATGCTATGAAATGCATGCTCCCTCCACTGCTCAGCAAGCATTTGTAGCTTGTACAGTGGCAAAATGGGCCAAAAGCTTAGTGTTGTGACCTGATTTGAGAATAAAGTATCTTGAAATAAAAAAAAAAAGAAAGAAAGAAAATGTGGATATAGTGTACCAAATGGAACTGGCTGAACTGCAGAATTGTGACTCTCTGAAAGACTCATTCGTGTCAAGCAGCATTCCTATTTCTATGCATCTCTCCCTTCTGAGACATATCCAGGAACCATGCACTCAAAATGGCAACCATCTTTGGCAGCACTTATGTCTGTGAACAGAC
>CAUYRH010160300.1:0-23866 GCA_963574655.1 Perodicticus potto
TAGTCCCAGCTACTTGGGAGGCAGAGGCAGGAGACTCGCTTGAGCCCAGGAATTGGAGGTTGCTGTGAGCTGTGATGCCACAGCACTCTACCCAGGGTGACAGCTTGAGGCTCTGTCTCAAAAAAAAAAAAAAAAAAAAACCTAGAAGGGAAAATAACTGTAATCCATGAAATGAATTTTCCAATTTTTGTGCAAAGTATTTGTCAAGCCAAGGTTTCAGAACTCTTGCAATAGCTGGCCAGTTTATGCTGCTGTGTCAAACAATCTCCTGGTTGCAGAATAAGGTCTTCAGTTGAGCAAAATTTTTAAGTGTTTTTGTCCTCACCACCACCCCCAAATGACTTATTTTTTCTTGTTTTGTTAAATGATTTCCAAGTTTCCTATATTTCTACAATCACTAGAAAAGAAGACTAGTCAGTCATGTTACTCAGGAAGCCATGAGTCAGTGCAGAGTTGGTAATCTCCCCCAAAACCTCTTGGCAAGACAAATTCATGATCTCTTTGTTTGTTGTTATGCAAGCCTCTAATTGGACGAAAAGAAGTATAATTCAACGTCTCCCTGATTCAAGTGTATGTAGCAAGCTCATGTCTCGCTAAGTGAAGTTCAATTCCTACACTACACTGGATTACCAGGAAAATTGATACTGATTTCTATAAGCATCTAGGCACTATTACACCTACAAAGATATTCTGGGCATAAATATACTCAGGAATATGTTCATGTCTCATAGATTGTTTTTTGTAGGTAGGTGCTAATTTCTTCTCTTTACACTTTATTTTTGTCCCTATTTCCTTTCACTTTTTATTGTTTTTAAACCTATTTCTTTTTACTACCTAAATAGAAAGAAAACACAATTAACAAGCCCAGAGAAGTCTTCAGAGATACAACCAGATAACATTTTAGAAGCCATTTATATTTACTAACTTTGTTTTAAAAAAGTTACTGTTAAACTCCAAATTAGTTTCCTTGCCTAGAGTTAAATAATTTACTTGAACACATTTCATCACTGCTCCATTTTTAGAGATAAGATGGTTGTTAGAGATAAACTTAAAAAAGGATTGTATCGGACACTGGGCTGGATAAGGGTGTAGAAAGGTAAACAACTCCTTCCAAAGAGGGTAATTCTACCCAGTGCTCCAGTACACACCAAAAAAAAAAAAGGAGACGTGGAAAGTAGTTTTTGTTCCAAATTCTATAAACATCACCTTCTTGCCCTAGGGCTGTTTTTTCCTCCTAAGCCCTCATCAGCCTAACAACCAAAAGCCTCTTCATTTTCTATGTCTAATCAATATCAATACAGTTCAAAACGTTTACTACTTTACTCTTATTCATTTCTCACTGCCCCATTTTTGAACTTTTATGACACTTTATAAATAATATTTAACTTTGTATTATTACTGAATTTCATTTGTCTATGACTTTTTACTAAATTGAGAAAAGACTAAATTCTGTGCAATTTCCTTACCTAATCCATAGGAATATGCAAAAAACTTTTCAGGGGAAGAAAAAATCCACCCAAGGCGCTTCACATCTGGCACAAATATGTACCCTGGAAACCCTGCTTGCTTTTGATTCCTTACTGGACTGCAACTGCAATGCCGTGTATGTGGCTATCCCGACCTAATACCCTATTACACCTCATTTCTTTCTTCACCCCTAAGTCTATTAATTTTCCAAAAACACAAGGTTGGCCTGAGGTTACTTCAGGTTTCCATCTATCAAGGAGACCCGGAATAAAAATCCTCAGAATACCAACAGGGCTCTGTAAACAGAAAAAGTTTAAAAATAAATGAGCTATACACCTTTCTAGACGCTCCCTTGAAAGGGAGATTGGTCGGTGTTGGGATTAAACACATCTTTGTAGTATTTCAGCTTCCCACTCCCGCTGACCGAAACATTCATGTGTCCTACCTACCTGCCTAAGACTGTAAACAAAGGGGTTCCAAGAGCACGCCTACCCTTCCACCCGCGAGCAGCAGGCAGGACGCGGCCCGCGGCGGGGACAGCTGGGCTGCCCGGGCGACCCCGGGCGCCAGGTGGACTCGGCCCGCAGCCCGGAGCGCCCCCGCCGCCCGCACGGCGCGCCCAGCTGATCGCGATCACGTGACGCCAGCCGGCCAATCGCCAGGGGCGGGGCGGCGGAGCGCGGCTGCGGCCGGGCCTCCCCCGGCACAACAAACACCCGCAGGAAACAGCTGAGCGGGCGCGGGCTCCCGGCTCCGAACACCCGCAGCTGCTCCAGTCACCCGAGCCCTCCGCCCAGGGATCGGCGGGGCAGGAGGGCAGGGGTGCCGGACGTTCAGCCAGCTGGGGCAAGCGAGAACACCGACCCCGCCCGAGGGCAGTGCCTCACGGGCAGGGCGTGGGGCTCTTTCCGAGACCGGTCACGCCGTGGCGTCATGGTGGCCCACACAACTCCGCCAAGTTCCGACTTCGAGGCGGTGGCAGAGGAGCCCGGCGACGCGGAGCCCTGCGCGCCCCCGACACTGCGGCGGGGACGGAGGCCCGGTGGGGGCGGGGCAGCAGGCGCGGCTCGAGGGTGTTGCCGGTCGAACGCCCCGCGGAAGGGGCGCCGCAGGCCTCCAGAGTGGGGGTGGGGGCGCGCCCTGAGACCGCGAGGCGGGGACGGCCGGGACGCCGCCCTGAGGGTCGCGGCTGTTGCTGTCGCGCCCGTCGCCCGGCTGCGCGGCGGGGGCGGGCCGGGCCGACGACGGCCGCCGCGCCAGGCCTCACAAAGAGCAACAGCCCGGCCCGTCGACCCGCAGTCCCGGCGCTGAGGCCCGCCCAGGGGGGCCGGGGGCCGCCGCGCCGCGTCCCCGGGGGGAGCGCAGCGGGGATAAGGCACTTCCTGCCTGGGCCCCCCGCCCTGGCAGATCCCTTACTGCTTCGAAGCTGCCCAGTCCGGACCGGCTCCTCTGCCTCCACCGGCTCCAACCCTCAGGCCCCCAGCAACACTCACCCTGAGCTGCGGTGAGATCTGCGGCCGCCAGCGGCTCTTCGCTGCTCAGCTGGGATGAAGCCCCTCAGCTACCCGAGTCTCCAGGTTTAGTCAGGCCCAGGCCTTGGCCCCGCCTCTCCGTGCTTGGGCCTCAGCGTCAATCATCTGCTGTGGCTCCGCCCCCCTACGAGTCGGCGCTCCCGGTTGGCCCGGAACGCCCTTCATTTCTAGGCCCCGCCTCTCTTCACGGCACCCTGCCCCTTTCGCTGAGCCCCGCCCCTTCTCTGGCTCACCCTCCCCCACTCCAGTTCCTTTTTGCTTTTCGACCCACCCCTCCCAGAAGCCGCAGACTCAGGGCCTGCTCCCTGCAGCCCGCCCCGCCCCTGACCTAACATCTTGGATTCGTGCAGCCAATCAGAGAGGCTAACTCTACCCCCTCTCCCGAGGCTGCCAATGCCACGAGACCTAGAATCCACCTCCCCCTCCCAGCTGAGAGCACACAACACAGCGTCCACGTGAGTCAGCTTCTTAAAGGAGACGGCTCCGCCTAGTTATTTGCCGCAGCTAGGAGTCTTCGGGCGTCATTAGCGTCACCAAGGTGGAGAGGAGGGCCTAGCTTTCTGATAACCCAGTGAGGCCCAGTGATGTCGAATGAAAACAACAAGCTGTTTTCTAGACCAAAACAGGTACGTAGGGAGTTAAAATGCATCATGCAATTCATTTCTTCCAGCCACTTGTCACTCTTACTTTCAAAACCCTAACCCTTCCCATGTGAACATAGAGGGACACCTGGAAAACGTCCAGGGGAAAGGATTTTTCAACCGTGCCCGACTTTATTTACAACTACTTGAGTTTTTTCGTAGCAGTGGGAATGATTCTCAAAAAAGATGAGAAAATTCAATCTTATACATGGGGATGTTCTACCTCAGAGAATCTGAAATTTGTGAACACGGTAGCTGTTCCCTTAACCCTCACCAACACTTAACGATGGAAGGTTTTGCTTCTCATTCCATCGAATTTCTCAGGTACATTTTGCTGGGTTTCAGGATAAAGCAAAAATATTCGATGATGCCTGTTTCTCAGTTTACAATATAAATTTTTTTTTTTTTTTTTTTTTGAGACAGAGCTTCAAGCTTTCACCCTGGATAGAGTGCTGTGGCATCACAGCTCACAGCAACCTCCAATTCCAGGGCTCAAGCAAGTCTCCTGCCTCCGCTCCCAAGTAGCTGGGACTGCAGGCGCCCGCCACAACGCGCGGCCATTTTTTGGTTGCAGCCGACATTGTTGTTTGGCGGGCCTGGGCTGGATTCGAACCTCCCAGCTCAGGTGTACGTGGCTGGCGCCTTAGCCCGCTGAGCCACAGGCGCCGAGCCAGATTACAATATAAATTAACATTTGAAGTCAATTTGCAAGGTATTTAAAGCCATTTTTGGTGGGACAGAGGTTCTGAAGCAAATCCCAGCTCTTGACTCCTGGTCATCCCCAGATCCATCAGTGTTTTCATTCACTTCAAATAAAGTTCATATGACCATCAAAGTCAAAGGACTAGTTAAAGTTTCTTTTCTTTTCCCCAAGAACCGGGGAGGTAGTGAGTTATCTTTTGATAAGTGAGTTATCTGTTTGTTTTAGTTAGTATTAATTACAAAAGTAACACGTTTGGGCGACACCTTTGGCTCATCGAGTAGGGCGCTGGCCCCATTTACCGAAGGTGGCGGGTTCAAACCGGGCCTCTGCCGAACAGCAAAACAGAAAAATAACCGGGCGTTGTGGCAGGCGCCTGTAGTCCCAGCTACTTGGGAGGCTGAGGCGAGAGAATCGCCCAAGCCCAGGAGTTAGAGGTTGCTGTGAGCTGTGTGACACCACGGCACTCTCCTGAGGGCGATAAATTGACACTCTGTCTCTACAAAAAATAAAAATAAAAAAAAATAACACGTTTATTGTAGGAAGGTCATACTACCTCACTTCATAAAAAGACTGCCATTCGCTAACGGGCTTGGTCTGTATCGTCCTCGCCTCCCAAATGAATGTGTATAGAAGCATATTGTACCTCTTGTCCTTGAACTGGCTTTTTTTTTCAATGTGTTATGGCCATCCTTTTATGTTAAATGTATCTTTTATCTACAAATTTATCTTTATGGTTTTACATAGTATGAATCCACCATTATTTTTTCTTTCTTTCTTTTTTTTTTTTTTTTGGCAGTTTCTGGCTGGGGCTGGGTTTGAACCCACCACCTCCGACATATGGGGCTGGCGCCCTACTCCGTTGAACCACAGGCGCCGCCCTGAATCCACCATCTTTTATTAAACAAGTTTTCTACTGATACATAGTTCACCTTAATCTTTTAGTACTAAAAATACTGCTGTATTCTATACCTGTATACATTATGAAATATTCATCAAGTATATCTGAATACAACCATTCAAAAAGAGAGTAAAATGCTTAAACTCACGAGAATGAACACTTTTTAAGTTCCAGGTAAAACAACGGAAACAGTATTTATTCATTTAACAAATATATATAAAGTGCTTCCTCTTCTAAATGCCGTAAAATTATTAACCCCTTTAATTTTCACAACTCTTAGTTAAGTACTGTTATCCCTATTTTATGGGTGAGTAAACTGAGGCACAGTGATTAACTTGTCAGAGGTCACCCCATAAAGTTATTGACTACGATATTTGTTTTTTTGTTTTTTGTTTTTTTTTGTAGAGACAGTTTCACTTTATGGCCCTTGGTAGAGTTCTGTGGCATCACACGGCTCACAGCAACCTCCAACTCCTGGGTTTAGGCGATTCTCTTGCCTCAGCCTCCTGAGTAGCTGGGACTACAGGCGCCCGCCACAGCACCCGGCTATTTTTTTTTTGTTTGTTGCAGTTTAGCCAGCACCGGGTTTGAACCCACCATTCTCGGGATATGGGGCCGGCACCCTATCGACTGAGCCACAGGCACCGCCCTGACTACGATATTTGTAAACTTGGAAAAGAATGGTGAAATTTTATTTTAGAAACATTACTCTGGATAATAATGATGTGCAGAGTTAAAATCCAAATATGAGAGTGAGTGTGTTAGCCTACACTTATAATCCTCAATACTTTGGGGAGGCTGAGGCAAGAGAATTGCTTAAGTCCAAGAGTTTGAGGTTGCTGCGAGCCGTGATGCCAGGGCGCTCTACCCAGCGTGACATAATGAGAGTGCCTTAAAAAAAAAAAAATAGTATCCAAGTGTAAAATAAGAGCAAAATAAGAGCACAAAAGAATGTAATTGAAGGTGCAGATTTAACTTTAACAAGAGTGGCTGCACAGTTTATCAGTGGACTAAGGGCATAGTTTTCAAAGATAAGCCAGAGGTTTTATCCTAGGTAACTGGTAGAGTGAAGATTTCCCATTGCCAGGTACTGAGCAGTTGGGGGAGTTGATTTGGGATGAAAGACAATGATTCTGAGCTGAGCTATGAAAAGTATGCAATTAAAGATCATATAACAAATAGAGAAGAGAAATTAAAAAAGAGTGAGAGGTTTGAAACTTATCCTGTTGAGTTTTAGGTTAGAACTGTGTTATACAATAATTTGGAATAGATATTTTACTGAAATTTTGTAGTACTAAGACCACTAAGAACATGGTGCATTTTTCATTTTTCAAGTGTTCTTTCACATCTGTCAGTAAAATTTCATGGTATAGCTGCCTTTGTTTAGGTTGTTCATAAGGCATTGTAGGATTATATCTAGGTATTACATGTTTTCTGGGGGTGTTATGTGCTAAATTGAGTAT
This sequence comes from Perodicticus potto, assembly GCA_963574655.1. Lineage (NCBI taxonomy): Eukaryota > Metazoa > Chordata > Mammalia > Primates > Lorisidae > Perodicticus > Perodicticus potto. The sequence goes on from CAUYRH010160300.1 coordinate 6,705, forward strand.
ACCCTCCCCCAATTCATATATTGAAATCCCAACCCCTTGTATCTCAGAATGTGACTGTATTTAGACAAAGGGACTTTATTTTCATCATTTTCTTTTGAGACAGAGTCTTAATCTGTTGCCCCAGGCTAGAGTGCAGTGGTCTCATAGCTCACAGCAACCTCAAACTCTTGGGCTCAAGCAGTCCTCTTGCCTCAGCCTCCCAAGTAGCTAGGATTACAGGTGCCCAACACATTGCTCAGCTAGTTTTTCTATTTTTAGTAGAGTTAGAGTCTTGCTCTTTTTTAGGCTGGTCTTGAACTCCTGAGCTCAAGTGATCCACTGGCCTTTGCCTCCCAGAGTGGTAGGATTACAGGTGTGAGTCACTGTACCTGGCTTGGGAGATAGGGACTTTAAATGGTGATTATGTATTAGGCCATTAGGGTGGGCCCTAATCCAGTCTAACTGGTGTTTTTATGCAAAGAAGAAGTTAGGTCACACAGAGATACCAGGGATGGTGGCACACAGAGAAAAGACCATGTGATGACACAGAGGGAAGGCAGCCTACTGCAAGCCAAGGAGAGAGGTCTCAGGAGAGATTACACTCTTCAACACTGACCGTGGACTTCTAGCCTGTGTAACTGTGGGAAAATAAATTTCTGTTTAAGCCACCCAATCTATGGTATTTTATTGTGGCAGCCTTAGCACACTAATACAGGTGGTCACCGTAAATGGAAACTTCCCATGTTATATAACTTCAACTAGTTATCTGTTGTCTTGTAAGCACGATAATGATTTTGTCATTTATTTTCCTGAATTTTCTGGAAAGAAATTTTTTTTTGGCTGCAAATGATCATTTGCTGCCTATTCTATTGTCATTTTGCCTTGTATTTCTTTGAAAAATCCCTGTTTATGTATATTTGAGTACAAGTGTGAATATTTCTATCAAACAAATTCCTAGAAGTTACTGTTAGTTGGCAAAATTTCCTTTTAAAGATAAATAATGGATATGAACTTTTGTCAGATACCTCTTTAGTACCCATTGAGAAGACCGTGTTTTTCCCCTCATGCTATTCCTTTATATGATGTATTACAGTAGCCCATCTCCAACAATAAACCAGCTTTGCATTTCTGAGATACAAATTCCTTTGCTATTTGACATGTCCTAACTCTGACATACTCTGAGTGTGTAAAATCAAAAACAAGAGTACGCCAATATACTTTATTATGGTTACTAACTGTACTTTCTGCCTGAAATTGTCTGCTATGTCTACTGTGTCCCCAATAGATGATTCTATTTAATAACTACAAACCCTGAGTCAAACTTTCATGTCCTTTTTATTTTACTTTTTATTTATTTACTTTTTGAGAAAGAGTCTCTCTTTGTAGCCCTCAGTAGAATGTCCGGTGACTTAGCTCCTAGCAACGTCAAACTCTTAGGCTCAAGTGATCTTCTTGCCTCAGCCTTCCGAGTAGCCGGGACTATAGGCTCCCACCCCAAATCCTGCAATTTTTTTTTTTTTTTTTTTTAGAGTTAGGGGTCTCATTCTTGTTCAGGCTTGTCTCAAACTCCTGAGCTTAAGCAGTCCATCTGCCTTGGGCTTCCAGAATGCTAGGATTATTGGTGTGAGCCACCACACCCAGCCCCAGAATGTCCTTTTGATGGTACTTCTGGGTCCCTCTCCTTTGCTCTGATTTTCCTTCTTCTGCTTAGAAGGTCTGGAGCTGGTCCTGTAGAGGTGAAACTACCTTTTAAGGGGAAGCTTCGTGCCCAATAAGCTGAAAGTTTCTTGTTACCTCTGCTTGCTCCCCACAGCCTGCTGAGTCTCCTTGCTCCTCAAGCCCAGAAATACTTGAGCCTCCACCCACCTGACTACTCTCTTAAGGCAGTCATGCTTTATAATTTAGAGTCAGAGTAAGACTAATGGAAATGAACTACCTCATATATTGGACAAAAGATAGTCTCTTTTCCAAAGTCCGAGGGACACCTATTCCCAGAGAACACTCTGGGTCATCAAACTCAGGCTACCCTAAATGTAACCCACACCTTCTCTCCATAGCAGAGACAAACATTTCTTTAGGCCTAGGACTGTCACTTCCCTCTGTGTCTGTTTATGGACCACAGTCTCCCAGACCCTTTCAGATGTTGCAAGTGTAATCATCTCTCTCATTTGGAGCCTATGCATGATACAAGTAATCTGTCCTCACATTCAACACCTCACTTAAGACCCCAGTACCTCTTGCAAGTCAGTCCCAATGGCGGCATAATATTTTCTTTTCCCTTCCTTTATTTTGACCTCATGTTCATTTCACTCCTATCCCAAAGTACCAACATTCTGCTTCTGAGTAGAAGTACAGAGATTTTAAGGGGATAGTTCTGATTAATCCCATCTTCAGTGACCACAATCTCCTGACCTCTGCCTGGATTCTTTCCATCTTCTGTGGCACAAAGAATAAAGGGCATTCCCCTGTCCCTCCCAAACACTGATCTGAGGTAGTGTTGTAGGTTTTAGTTCTCAAAAATGATAAGGGAGTTTTGAAGAGACAGAAAACATTTTTAGCCTTTCTTTAGGCCATCTTCTCTGTTACATGACTGAGAGACAGAGATCATTTCACTCATGTTCTTTCATGTTAAGGCACTAATTCCATTTTTGAGGGCTACATCCTCATCACCTAATTACCATGTAATGGCCCCACTTCCTAATAAAAATCATACTAAGAATTAGACTTCCACCCCATGATTACATCTATGTACACAACCATGATTTAAAAAAAAAAAAAATTAGGCTTTAGGCTCAGTACCTGTAACTCAGTGGCTAGGGCTCCAGCCACATACACCAGAGCTGGCAGGTTCAAACCTAGCCCAGACCTGCCAAACAACAATAACAACTACAACCAAAAAATAGCCAGGTGTTGTGGCGAGCGCCTGTAGTCCCAGCTTGGGAGGCTGAGGCAAGAGAATCACTTGAGCCCAGGAGTTTGAGGTTGCTGTAAGCTATGACACCATGGCACTCTACCAAGGGTGACACAGTTAGACTCTGTCTCAAAAAAAAAAAAAAGAATTAGGCTTCAGTATATGAATTTGAGGGGGGGGGCATGAACATTAGATACATAAGAAGAAGAAATAAATATATGTAACTATAATCATAAGTTAGTCGTTAACATAAAATATTAACTTATTTTGGATTGTGGCCCTTCTACTTTACTAAAAGCTGTATCAAAGGATACTAACACAAAATTCAGCCAAATCTTTTTTTTTTTTCAGAGATGGAGTCTCATTATGTCGCCCTTGGTAGAGTGCTATGGCGTCACAGTTCATAGCAACCTCAAACTCTTGGGCTCAAGTGATTCTCTTGCCTCAGCCTCCCAAGTAGCTTGGATTACAGGTGCCCACCACAATGCCTGGCTATGTATTTCTGTTGCTGTTATAGTTGTCATTGTTGTTTAGCTGGCTCGAGCCAGGTTCGAACCTGCCAACTTTGGTGTATGTGGCTGGCACCGTAACCACTGTGCTATGGGCACCAAACCAGCCAAATCTTTTTAGATGCACAGATTCTGTACAGTGTTTGAAATCCTCAACCAAGTATTTATTCTTCAAACTGTTTATTCTCTTGTCTTTGGCAACAGAGTACTAATCTGTAGAGGACAGAATAATAATACTCCCGAGTATGACTATACCCTGATTTCCAGATCTTATATATATATATATATATATATAGATACAATCTTACATGACAAAAGAATTTCCAGACGAGATTAAATTAAGGATCTTGAGGTAGGGAGGTTATCTTGGATTATCAAGGTGAGCCCGATTTAATTGTAAGAATTCTCATAACAGGGGCTTTAAGACTGACCTGACAGCTCGGGAGCTTTGGGCTCTGGAGTGAACAGGTTCTAGTTCCTTCCCAAGAGTCTCCCAATGGATGAAGTAGGCTGAAATGTCTTCCGCTAAGGAGGCAATGATCGAATTCCGCCCAGCCTCATCCCAGAAACAGATCCCTTCCCTGATGGAAGCCCATCGATTGTTTGGTTAACACATTGTACAGATTGTGTTTATATGTAAATTCCTGCGGTAAAATAATTTTTGAGACCTTGACATTTCAAGGCTGCCTTGAAAGGTACAGGAACGGCTTTCTGTTTCTGTGTCTAATTTCAGTTAGTGTCAGGGGAAAATCTAGACTGAACAGTTTAATTAAAATGGAATTTTTCTAAAAAAAAAAAAAAGAATTCTCTTAACAAGGAGGTAAAAGGGTCGGTGTCCCTACTCACTGAGCTAGGGGTGCTGAGCTCAGCTTTTATGGAGGAATGATTTAAAAAAAAGATTATGTGAAGAATTTGCATCTTCTGCAAAACTACCAGTATCACTCAGCACCAGTAGGATGTAAGTAGCAGAAATCCAGCTTGAAGTAAATGAACTATAAGAAGGAAATTTATTGGGCCATTATCACCAAAGAACAGGAAGGTTGGTTTAATCTGGCCTTAGGGAACTTAGAAACAGGTAAGACTGGTTGCCTCCATCTCCACTTCTGTCTTTGAAAGTTGACTGCTTGCACTTCCATGCCTTGGCCTTAAGCAACTGCATGCTTATCTCCTTATGGCTTCCTGACAGAAAAGTCTTTTCCCTGTAAGCTCCAATTGGGAGAGTCCCAGTGAAGGATTCTGTTTGGCTTCGCTGGCACAGGGACCAGTCACTGCAGCTGGGCACATGGGGTCTTGTAATGGGCAGCTCCCAAGACTCCCAGTGCCACAGAACTGAAGTTGAGGAAATGGCATTTCCCAAAAGAAGGCTGGTTCTATTTTTGCAGACAGAGCCATATGATCATTATTGCTGAAGATATTGCTAGGATGCTTTCCAGCATCCTTGTAAAAGTTTCTTGATGACTAATCTGCCCTTGAGCAAAGGCTCTGGGACAAGAAGTGTAAGCGAGCTTGGGAATGACGGGAAGACTAAAAAACTCTGTCTAACAGCATAGCATCCACAGAGGACAGCTGCCAGAGATGACGTTGGAAACCCAGGCAGAGCACAGGTAGTAGACAGGTCGGAAGAGCCAATCTAAGCAATTTAGCAGGACAATATATTTCTTTAATTACAGGTAACTTTTGTAAATACAATGCCATATAGTTGTTATCATAATTGTTATTATGATGCTGCTGTTGTGATTTGTTTGAGAGCATATGTATCTACTAAAAAGGCTTTAAAGTCTTGAGATCATCAATTTCAAGTTTTCTAAGACCCAAGTTTTCAGGATCAGAAGCCTCATTCTTGGAAAGGGAATACCATATGCAAATCTTTATTGAATATCAATTATATGAGTCTGTTAAATATACTGGTGACAGGACTGATTGACTTAGGAGTTCTATCAAGAAGTCTTTCCACCCTGAATGTAATTTTGAATTCTAACCTGTCCCATCTCAATAAGCTTTAATTTGGCAAGGTTTCATCTCATGGGGTTCACAGCAAGCCCTTGGTTTTGACAAAGGTTCAGTAAGCTAGGAAGTGTCTCATGCTTAGCAAATTCTTGGCCTCTATGGATATGTTCTGTGGCTCCAAAAAGGACCTTGGAGAATGAGCAAATGAATGGCTTCTTGTAGAGACAGAGAAAGCACAAGTGAAAAATACAGAAGTAGAGTATTCGAAGATTCAAAGATAATGGCCACACAGTGGATGGAATCTCAGACCAATGCTTGTTTATGGAATTATCTTCCCCCAGAGCCATGGCCATTGTGTTCTCCTGTGTTCCTGGGAAGCTTTGTGTCATCTGACGTCTACCAAGCAAAGAAGGTGAACTATATCATTGTAACAGCCTTGTTCACCAGTGCAGCTTGGCTCAGTGGAAAGGATGCAAGCAGGGCTGGGCTTTGTCTTTCGTGGATATGCTATTTGAATTTCAAGATAAACACACTGTAAATAATAACCAATGGCTTTTGGTGATCGTAAATGGTCTATAATACACTGGAAGCTTTTTCTTCATCTTTCTTTTTTTCCATTTTGTCAGAGAAGCATTATGCCATTGTACTTTTTCCCAAGAGTCATTGAGAAATGTGAGAGTTTTCTTTTTTTAATGTAGTTTTTGAGTGACATATCCTGAATGGTGTAGATATATATGTGGTATTCTCTGCATTCCTTGTAAGCAAGCTGAAAGGAAGACATATTTAATAAAGAGTGATAAAGCTTAGATAAAGTGAAGGAAATGGTCAGAGAAAATTTTTTATAATTTATAAAGACATGAGGATATTTTTTAACCAAAAAATGTATCAAGAAGTAAATAATAGGTAGCTCTGTTCTTCCTGAAGTAATGCTTTATGCTCTCAAATAAAACACAACAGCAGCATCATAATAACAATTATGATAACAACTATATGGCATTGTATTTACTATGTGCAACTCAGTATGCTAAGTATTTTACCCATATTGATTTATGTCATCTTCATAACAACTATATGGGATAGATACTGTTAGTGTCCCTGTTTTATTTCAGGTGAAAAAACTGAGGCATGGAAATGTTGAGCCATCTGCCCATGGCATACAATAAACAGTGGTGCCTAATATTACCACTCAGTAGAGTGGTTCCAGAGCCCATGCTCTTAACTGAAATGCCATACTATTCAATTTTTCCTTTTCTACAAAACTTTGCATTCTACAAGACAGTTATGCACCTATCATCTCCTATGGATGTATATGTACATGAAGTTTTGCCATTCTGGACACTGAGACTCAGAGAGACTCCTAATGTTACAGAGTCAGTTCACAGACAAGGTGGAATTCAAACTCAGATCTTCTGAATTAAGATGTCTATGCTAATTCTCCTAGTGCACAGTTATCTCTTTAAAGGCAAGTAAGAACTCTAAACTAACAAGTTCCACTTCTTGGAACTAGTCTAGGAAAACATTTATCCAAGGGTGCAAGAATATATGTAAAAGAAAGCTCATTAAAGCACTGTTTGTAATACCAAAAAAAGAAAAAAGAGGAAATCAGCTAAATGTCAACCAGTAGGGAAATGGTTTGATACGTTATAATGCAGATATAGTATGCTATCTTGTGAAGTGGAGATTGTGCAATACAGATGTGAAGTCATTAGTTAAAAAATCCCGTATACATATGTGTATTTTCTAGTTTTCAGTCAATAAGTATTTACTAAACACTTAACTATGTTGTAAGCACTGCTTTTGAAGCTGGGGATGCTGTGCCAAGTAAGCCAAAGTCCCTTTCCCTATAGTGAGAGAAATTCGACAAGTAAATAATTAAATACTAGCAGAGTACTGTGAGTGCCTTGAACCAAACTAGCCACAGAGGTCAGGTGGGCCGGCTGTTTAAAGAAGTGTAGGGAGGGAGGAAGGGGCATTTGAAAAGGAGCATTGTGTCAGAATGTGGAGAAGAGTGTCTGAGACAGAGGGGACAGGAAAGTGGAGGTCCTGGGGTGGTAGGAGCTCATGTGGCCTAGGAAGGCTAGTGAGCCTAGAGCGTGGGATCTCAGCTGTAGACACGGTGCAGAGATCACAGTCTTACTTGAAATGACTTCTTTTTTTAAAACTACAGTGGTTTTACAGGCTTTTTTTTTTTTTTAAGCTAATCCTTACATTAACTTATAAACTACTTAAGGGTTAAAATTACTCACAGTATGGTCTTTGTGTTTCCAAAACTTCCTCTATTTTACACAACTCTATATATCTGTACTTGTACACATTTTATCTTTTGAATTTTAAAAATTATAAAAGAAATAGAAACTTAATTCTAAAAAAAAAAAAAAGAGCGTGGGCAGTGAAAAAAAAGAGGGTAAGAAGTAGGGGCTGACTCCCGGTCATGGGGAGCCACAGGGGAGAGCTTCATTCTAAGTGAAACAGAAGCGCAGTGCAGTAGTTCAAACCTCATTTTCATTTTGCATCTTAGAACAATTTCTCTGGCTACTCTTTGAAGCCTAGAGATAGGTTCAAAAGTGAATTCAGTGATGTAGATGAGCGTAGGTGGGGCTTACTCTAGGACTGTGGTAGAGTCTGAAATAAGATGTCCTGCCAGGAGACTTACTGATGTGTCGGATGTGGGATGTGAGGGAAAGAGAGGGATCAAAGTTCGCTCACAGATTTTAGCCTGAGCAAAGAGATGAATGTGGGGCCCTTTAGTGAGAGGAAAACCCTGGGGAATGGCTTTGGGGAGCAGGTAGGGTGAGGGTCAAGAGTCCTATTTTGGTTGCAGCCGTCATTGTTGTTTGGCGGGCCCGGGGCTGGATTCGAACCTGCCAGCTCAGGTGTATGTGGCTGGTGCCTTAGCCGCTTGAGCCACAGGCACTGAGCCAAGAGTCCTATTTTGGATTTGTTAAAATCCAAGCTGTTTATCTGGAATACAAAGATATCAAGTAGGTGGTTGTATGTTCATATGCGAGTGTATCCTTGCAGTGACTAGAATGAGACAGGTCAAGTGGAGTGTGCACTTTATCCAAAAACTTCCTATAAACTTCAGGATCTTCCAATGAATAAGGTTTTTTTTTTAGAATAAGTTTCTATTTCTTTTATAATTTTTAAAATTCAAAAGATAAAATGTGTACAAGTATAGATATATGGATTTGTGTAAAATAGAGAAAGTTTTGGAAACACAAAGACTATACCGTGAGTAATTTTTAACCCTTAAGTAGTTTACAAATTAATGTAAGGATTCGCTTAAAAAAAAAAGCCTGTAAAACCTCTGTAGTTTTAAAAAAAGTAGTTATTTGGAGTAAGATTGTGATCTCTGCACTGTGTCTGTGCAGAGGACCTCGAGGACACTGGTCTCCCACCTGCACCCCAAGTTCTTCGTGTCTTCCTCCCTCATCTATTCTATCCCTGCTCTCTTGGCTGCCATAAGTCACCACACTCAGGGATTAATAACAGGCTGTTCACAAGAAAGATGTATCATCATTTATTGGTTAATAAATTCAAGGAAAATTCTCCTTTCCCTTTGACAGTAAAAACCACATTCTTGAATTTGAAGTCTTAACACATTCAGTTTGTGGAGCCATAGAACTGAAGGGGCCCCGAGATTTCGAAGTCCATCTCTCTCTTGTTACAGATGAGGAACCCAAAGCTTTGCCAGAGAAAGTGATTAATTGTTGAGATCCCAGGAGCTGTAGTAGGGTGGTAGCAAAGTGTAATGGAACAAGGTGCCACTCTGCCGTTTCTGTCTGTCAGATCAGATCTCTAAGAAGCTGATGCCAAGATGGGATCAGAAATGCTGGAGATGAAACAGAGGGAAGCTTCTCCCTGTGAAGGAGAGCAGGGTTGGGACTGGGGGGCATGTGACAGAGGGCTGACGACCCATCAGACTGCAATGTAGACCTGATATCCATGGAAAGAAAGAGGCAGGGAAGCTTCAGACATGGGGCATCCCCAAGAGATGGCAGCCTGTGAGAGGAGTCTCACATCTGGCAGAAATGGCCCAGCTGCAGCACCTACTGTATATGCGGGTGGGGGAGCAGCAACCAGGACCAAAGCTGTGGCCACCGGAAGCTGTGCTTTCTGCAGCACTTCTCTGGGCTGGAGGTCTGAGGCCACCACACTTACTCCCTGCTTTCTGTACCCACCTTCCCCCTGCTGCTCCCTTCACTGTGGACATTTTCTTCCCGATCCCCTCCACTGCAGGTGCCTAAGGCTCTGGCCAAGTTACCCTCCCCGCTGCTCCTCAGAACTACCAGCCTTTGCACCATGCTTTGAAGGCTGTCCTAGAAAACCCCTTTAAGACTTTTGTTCTTGACATACCTAGCTGAATTTAGAATTTTGCGCATTTTTGTTTTTACATGTGAAAGTATTTTTCCCACTACAGAAGCCATCCAATATATTCATGGCACTTGCCTGTAGGTTGTTTAAAGTCATGTGCTTGTTCTAAAAATGTTCAGCTGAACTGAATGTGATTCCATAGCTCTGTGTATCCATCATCCACACATGTGTCTATGCATCCGTCTGTTTGTCCATCCATTCATCTGTGTCTCTGTCTCTATGCCTGTCTTTCTTCAACCCTACCCTGTGTGGGCATCTTACCCTTGTACATGGTGTTGGAACTAAACTCTGATGACTTGGGACACCATTTTCTCCACATTTCCATTATTGTCACAAACATGGCACTAGAGGAATTTTTTAAAACCTAATATCTGTGTTGGGGATGTGAGCAAACAGTCTCATACTCTGTTAGTGACAGTATAAATTGGCATAATATTTATGGAGGGAAAAAGGCAAACTCGATACGTTTTAAAACAGGTAAAACTTTTTGGTGTAATAATTTCTACTTCTAAGAAATAATACTGGAAATACATTAACACAAATAAACAAATAGTTGTTTCCAGCAATATATGTGATGTTGAAAGGCAAAAAATTCAGTAGAATACTGGGCAGCCATTGATAGAAATGAAATATTAATATAGAAAAATGATGAAAATACATTGAATAAGAAAAGCAAGTTGCTGAACTATGTTTAGTATATTTCCATTTTTGGTTTAAAAATGCAAATCATATACATATATGTACATAGATAGATAGATATTTTAGGTTACACAAAGAATCTGAGCAATATGTCCCAAACCATTAATAGTGTTTCTCCAGACGCAATGTGTGTGTGCATGTGTGCATATGCAAGGGAGTGAAGAGAATTGGCAGGGTCCAGGTATTTTACAAGGAACTTTTAATTTTGTATATTTTAATGGATGTTTAATTTTTTCCAACAAATATATATGACCTTGGTAACATTTTTTAAAGATTAAACTTAAAATCTTAAAAATCTTAAAAAAACTTAATCTTAAAATCACAACCAGGATATAAACATTAATAGAGTTAAGAGACATAGCGTTTCCACAACCACAAACATGCCTCTTTAATCCACACCTACTCCCTCTCCCCCGTCCCCTCTTCCTTCATGCCTGGCAACCAGTGATCTGTGTTTCCATTTCTTTCTTTCTTTCTTTCAACCAGTGATCTGTTTTCCATTTCCTTCTTTCTTTCTTTTTTTTTTTTTTGAGACAGAGTCTCAAGCTGTCGCCCTGGGTAGAGTGCTGTGGCGTCACAGCTCACAGCAACCTCCAACTCTTGGACTTAAGTGATTCTCTTGCTTCAGCCTCCCACGTAGCTGGGACTATAGGCGCCTGCCACAACGCCGGGCTAATTTGTTTTTGGTTGTAGTTGTCATTGTTGTTCAGCAGGGCCGAATCCTGGGCTGGATTCGAACCCATCAGCTCCGGTGTATGTGGCTGGTGCCCTAGCCTCTTGAGCTACAGGCACTGAGCCTGTTCTCCATTTCTATAATTGTGTCTTTCAAGAATGTTAGGTAAATAAAATCATGCTTATGTAACCTTTTGGGGATTAGTTTTGGCAGGGAGGGATTTTTTTTTTTTTTTTTGCACTCAGTATAATTCTCTGGATAGTCATTCAGGCTGTCCATGTACCTTTTTCTATTCTTTTTATTGCTGAGTGGTATTCCATGGTATGGATAGATCACAGAATATGTAAAGCATTGCTGGCCATCTGTGTTGATTCTGCTTTGGGGCTCTTATGAATAAAACTGCTTTAAATATTCATGTGCAGGTTTTCGTGTGAATATATTTTCATCTCTCTGGGTTGCGTGTCCAGGAGTGCAATTGTTGGGTCCCATGGAAGTTGCATGTGTAGTTATTTATTTATTTTTCTATCTATTTATTGATTTTTTTCAGACAGAGTCTTACTCTGTAGCACCAGGCTAGAGTGCCCTGCTGTCATAGTTTAATGGCAACCTCAAACTCTTGGGCTCAAGCTATCCTCTGGCCTCAGCCTCCCTAGTAGCTGGGACTACAGGCACCGGCCACAATACCCAGCTGGCTAGTTTTTTTTTTTTTTTTCTTTTTCCATAGAGACAGGGTCTCACTCTTCCTCAGCCTGGGCTCGAACTTCTGAGCTCAGGGGATCCACCTGCCTTGGCCTCCTGGAGTGTTAGGATTACTGGCGTGCTAGGATTACTACAGTTTTTAAATAAACTGCCAAACTATTTTCCAGAGTGATTTTACCATTTTATGTTTTCACTATGCATGAAAGATCTAGCTTCTCTGAATCTTCACCAGCATTTAGTATTATTGTTTTTTTTTAATTTTAGCCATTCTGAGAGGTATCTAGTAACGTCTGGTTGTTTTAACTCAAATTCCTTAGTAGTTAATGATGTTGAACATTTTTGAGCCTCTTTTCATGTTTATTTTCCATCTGCATATTTTCCTCACTGATATGTCTTTTTTATCCTATGCCTATTGTTTGCTTTTTAAAAACACTATTTAGTTTTGAGGTTCCTTACATATTCTAGGTACTAGTCCTTGTTGGGTAAGTAGTTTATAGATATTTTTTCGATGTCAGTAGTTTGTCTTTTCATCCTCTTAACAGGGTCTTTTGCAGAACAAAAGTTTTTAATTTTGATGAAGTCCAATTAAGCAATTTTTTTTTGAGACAGAGCCTCAAGCTGTTGCCCTGGGCAGAGTGCTGTGGGATCACAGCTCACGGCAACCTCCAATTCCTGGGCTCAAGCGAGTCTCTTGCCTCTGCCTCCCAAGTAGCTGGGCCAACAGGCCCCTGCCACAATGCCCGGCCATTTTTTGGTTGCAGCCGTCATTGTTGTTTTGTGGGCCCGGGCTGGATTTGAACCCACCAGCTTAGGTGTATGTGGCTGGTGCCTTAGCCTGTTGAGCTACAGGCGCTGAGCCGCAATTTTTTTTTTTTTTTAAGCCAAAGTCTTACCCTGTTGCCCTGGGTAGGGTGTCATAGTGTCAGCCTAGTTCACAGCAGCCTCAAACTTTTGGATTCAAGAGATCTAATCCTCTTGCCTCAGCCTCCTGAGTAGCTGGGACTATAGGCTCCCACCACAACATCCTGCTAGTTTTTCTATTTTTAATAGAGATGGGGGTCTCACTCTTGCTCGGGCTGGTCTTGAACTCCTGAGCTGAGGCGATCCAGCCACTTAGGGCTTCCAGAATCAGTTTTTCTTTTTTATGCGTCATATTTTTGCTGTGAAGTCTAAGAACTCTTTGTCAAGCCCTAGATCCCAAGGTTTTCTGTTATTTTTTTCTAAAACTTTTCTAATTTTATATTTTATGTTTAAGTTGGTGATCCCTTTTGAAATAAATTTTACATAAGGTGTAAGACTTGGTTGAGGTTGCTTTTTTTACCCATGAGTGTCCACATGCCCCACTACTATTTATTCAGAGCCGATTTCTCTCCATGAAATGCCTCCTGTCCCCTTGTTAAACAGCAGTTGGTCATATATGTCTGGGGGGTATTTCTGTGTTCTCTTTTTTGTTATGTTGGCGATGCGTCTCTCCCTCTGTCAGCACCACACAGTCTTGATTATTGCAGCTATGTAGTAAGCCTTGAGATCTGGTAATGGACACCTCATATTATACTTCTTTTTCAAAATTGTTTTAGCTATTCCAGTTCCTTTGCCTTTTCGTGTAAATTTTAGAATGATCTTGTCTATGTGTACAAAAGTCTTGCTGCAATTATGATGGGAATTGCATTAAGCCTGTACAGAATATTGACATCTTTTTCTTTTTCACAGCAACCTCTTTTTCTTTTTCAAGCGATCCTCCTGCCTTAGCCTCCTAAGTAGCTGGGACTACAGATATGCACCACAATGCCTGGCTAGTTTTTCTATTTTTAGTAGAAATGGGGTCTCACTCTTGTTCAGGCTGGTTTCCAACTCCTGAGCTCAGTCAGTCCACCCTCCTAGGCCTCCCATAGTGCTAGGATTACAGGTATGAGCCACTGTACCTGGCCAAGTATTGACATCTTTAGGACATTGAGTTTTCTAATCCACGAACCTGGTATGACTCTGTTTATTTAGATCTTCTTTGCTTTCCTGCATTAGTATTTCGTAGTTCCAGCATACTAGTCCTGTGTATATTTTGCTAGATTTATACCTGAGTGTTTCATTTTTTGAGTGATTGTAAATGGTATTGTATTTTTAATTTTCATTTCCACATGTTTTTTGTTAGTACACAGAAATAAGATTGAGTTTTGTATGTGATCTTCTATCCTGTGACCTTGTTAAATTCCCATATTAGTTTAAGAATTTTTATTTTATTTTATTTTTTAGCTTCCTTGGGATTTTCTATGTAGCCAATCATCTTATCTGTTAATGAGACAATTTTATTTCTTCTTTTGTAATATGCAGGCCTTTTAATTCCTTTTCTTGCCCTTTTGCCCTGGCTAGAACTTCTAGAACTATACAGAATAAGCATGGTGAGAGTGAAAATCCTTATCTTATTCTCAATTTTAGGGAGCAAATATTCAGTCTTTCACCATTAAGTATAAAGTTTATTTTCTTTTTTGTTTGTTTGTTGGTTGGTTTGTTGTTTTTGTAAGTATTCTTTATTACATGGGGGAAGTTCTCTGTTTTTATTTTCCTGATAGTTACTTATCCTGAATGAGTATTGAATTTTGTCACATTTTTTTTCTACATTTGTTTATACAATCATGTGATATTTCTTCTTTAGCCTGTTAATTATAAGATTATATTGATTTATCTGTGAATACTGAACTAGCCTTGTACCCCTGGAACAAACCTTACTTGGTCACAGTGTATAATTCTTCTCATATATTGCTAAGTTCTTTTTGCTAATATTTTGTAATGATTTTGCATCTATCAATATATCCTGGAGGGACATTGGTCTGTAGTTTTCTTTTTCTGTACTGTCATCTTTTGGCTTTGGTGTTAGGGTATATACTAGCTCCATAAAAGGGTTTGGAAAGTGTTCCTTCAACTTTTATTTTTTGAAAATGATTGAGTAGAATCGGTGTCGATTCTTTAAAATTTTCATGTAATTCTCCAGTGAAGCTGTCTGGGACTTGGAGCTTTCTTTCTGTGGAGTTAATGTTTCCTTAGTACTCCTAGGGCTCTTCAAATTATGTATTTTCTTTTTTTTTATTTTTTATTTTTTGAGACAGAGTCTCACTATGTCATACTCGATACAGTGTTGTGGTGTCACAGCTCACAGTAACCTCAAACTCTTGGGCTTAAGCTGTTCTCTTGCCTTGGCCTCCCGAGCAGCTGGGACTACAGGCACTCACCACAATGCCAGGCTATTTTTTTGTTGCAGTTGTCACTATTGTTTATCAGGCCCAGGCCAGGCTCAAACCCACGAGCCTCAGTGTTTGTGGCCGTTGCCCTATCTACTGAGCTAGGCACTGCCAGATTATGTATTTCATATTAAGTGAGTTATGGTAGTTTATATTTATTTATTTATTTATTTTTTTTTGAGACAGAGTCTTACTCTGTCACCGTTGATAGAGTGCCATGGTGTCATAGCTCACAGCAACTTCAAACTCTGGAGCTTAAGTGATTCTCTTGCCTCAGCCTCCCAAATAGCTGGCACTACAGGCGCCAGGACACAACACCTGGCTATATTTTGTTGTTGTTGTTGTTGCCAGGACACAACGCCTGGCCATTTTTTGTTGTTGTTGCAGTTGTCGTTTAGCTGTCCCTGGCTGGGTTTGAATGTGCCACCCTTGGTGTATATAGTGGCGCTGTAACCACTGTGGTATGGGCACTGAGCCGGTAGTTTGTATTTTTTAAAGAATTAATCCTTTTCGGGAGGGAGGGGCAAGATGGCCAACTGGAAGCAGCTTCTGACAGAGGCGCCTGTCCAAAAGGAAAGATAACCTTCAGAAACTGCCCAATTGAGCTGAAGACTGAGAGCCCAGCCGAGAGAGAGAGAAGTGATAACTGCAGGTCACCTCTGAGGCAAGCTGCAACGTCCAGAAACCAAACTTCAGGCAGAAAAACTGAACTAAAGTTTTCTGCCATTCTGAACTTCCAGGACACCCTTCTCCCCTTACCTGATGCTCCAGAAGCCTGACCTCTGCTAAAACTGAGGGAGGAGGACTTGAGCAGCACCCACTCTCCCTATCTGCCGGATCAGGCAGACGCCAGGTAAGAGACTCGGGGCCCCACTGAGCCCCAGGCAGCCCCCAGGCCAGGGAAGCTGCGGAGACCCCCACACGGCTCCGATCTGTGCCCCACTGGGCCTCAGCCTGCCGCCTGCAGTGGCCAGGAACTCTGCTGGGACCTCTGCCGGGACCTGGCCCACGCCACCAGTGGCCAAGAACTCCGCCGGGACTTCTGTGCCCCCTGATTTGCACCCCGCTAGGCCTTAGCCTGCTGCCAGCAGCAGCCAGGAAGTCCGCAGGGACTCTCCCATGGTGCCGATCAGTGCCCTGCCAGGCCTCAGTCTGCCGCCCACTGAGACCCCTGCACATCTGTGCCCCAGGCCCTCTGCCCACAGTGGCCAGGAACTCCAGTCTGCAGGGACCCCTGCGTAGCCCTGATTGGCACCCCGCCAGGCCTTGACCTGCTGCCAGCAGCAGCCAGGAAGTCCACTGGGACTCCCTCCTGGGGTGATCTGTGCCCCGCCTGGCCTCGGCCTACTGCCTACCAGGACCCTTGCCTGGCTCTGATCCGTGCCCCAGGCCCGCCACCCACAGTGGCCAGAAACTCCACACCACCGGGACCCCTGCGCAGCCCCAATTGGCAGCCCGCTGGACCTTGACCCACTGCCAACAGCAGCCAGGAAGTCCACTAGGACTCCCTCCCAGGGTGATCTGTGCCTTGTCCGGCCTCAGCCTGCTGGGACCCCCGTGTGGCTCTGATCCATGCCCTCTGGGACTCAGCCCTCTGATTGCAGCAGCCAGGGACTCTGCCGGGCCTTGGCTCACTGCCTGGCCTGCTGTGGCCAGGGACCCCGTTGGGACCTCCATGCTGGACCTTCACCTGCCACCCACACCAGCCAGGGGCTCCGCCAGGAACCTGACAGGCCTCTGTCTGCCTTCCCGGGCAAGGAACTCTGGGAGCCAAACAATCCGCCTCATCCCCTACCCTCTCTGCCTCCGCACTGGCCCTGCACATCTGGCCAGGAACCTAGGAGGCTGCCTCCCAGCCAGAAACTGCTGGAAGGACAGGCTCCCTTTGCAAAGGCCACCGGGTGCCCCATCCCATGCCCTGTTGCTTGATCCAGGCGTGCCACACTCCAGAGCTGCTCCTGCAGCCAGAACTCCCTGGGTGGGGAAGTCCCAGAGGAGCAACACAGGGTCACTCCCTACAAAGATCCAGCAACAACAGAGTGATCCTGCTGGGTTCTGATCTGGGAGAGACACCTCCCCAACTCTGAGGACGGTCATAGGCAACAGTGAAAAATAATCATGAGGCGGAATCAACAGAAAAA
>CAUYRH010160310.1:0-15803 GCA_963574655.1 Perodicticus potto
AGAAAGAATGAGGGAGGGGTGGGGAAAGGAAGAGCAGAGAGAGGGAAGGAGTGAGGGGGGTGGGGTCTTGGGGCCTTGGTGTGTGCCACACCTTTTGGGGGCAAAACACGATTGTAAGAGGGACTTTACCCAACAAATGCAGCCAGTGTAACATGGTTTCTTGTACCCTCAATGAATCCCCAACAATAAAAACAAAACAAAACACAAATATAGTCTAGCATGAGTGAGGGGAGGGGGAGAAAAAGGGGAAGGGCAAGGGAGGCAGAGGGTGATTGGTGGGATCTCACCTAATGTGCATAGTGCAAGGGTACGCTTCAAAATAAGTAAAAGTAAATTATAAATGTCTTTCCACAAAAAATAGGTGAGGTGATGGTTATGTTAATCAGTTTGATTTAAGCATTCCAAATTGTAAATCAAATCATCACATTATGCCACATAAATGTATACAGTTATGATTTAATAAAAAATTAAATTAAAAAAACTCAAAGTATTGTTTGACTGGCCTTACGGTCTTATCTTTGGAAACACCACCCAGATTTTCAGAGGTGTCTGTGATTATTTTGTGGGTCTGTCACCCCCTGCTTTATGCTGCATCATGCTCCCCAGGATGCCGGCAGAAGCTGGTAACTGCGAATTTTCCACACTTTCTCTCTCTCCTTTCCTGCCCTCATCTCTTGATTTCATTTCTGTGACTTCCACTGTTGTCAACACCAACCCGGGTGATAGCTTCCTCTAGCCGCTGCTGATTATCCTCTTTGCTCTCTATTTGATTCTTGACCAGACTTGCTGTGATTCTGTCCTCTTACCTGGCCAGCAACAAGGCCATCTAAACATCTGGACATCTGCACAAAGGGTCTCTAGGCCAAGGCTTCCTCCCTCCAGGCCTCATGCATAACTGCAGCTGGGTTGATCATGGAGACTCCAGCTCTAATCCAAGCACACAAGGACAGGAGAAAGGCTGTGACCCTGTCCTACATAGCAGTGAGCCGGGGCTGAACTTCCTGAGAGGAAAGTGCTTGGTAAAGCCGAGGGGTTCTAATTATCTTCACAGCTCTGCAAAATGCTCAACAACCTCCTCTGTCATACTAACCATCTGGGCCCTTGTTATCGTTTGCAGGTGCTCATACACACTAGGCACAGAACCAGGACCCCAGAGGTGGAGAAGCTTCCAGCAAGAAGTTTTCTGTGAAGCTCAGATCCAGGAAAAGCAATGAAAGAGAGAAGCAGAATATCGACAAAGAAACTCCATATTTGAATGCAGAGAAATACTGAAATTCAATCAGGTAATGGCAACAGAAGAGAAGGCTGATGTCATGGTAGCATTAACACTGAGCTAGAGAAGAGTGAAACGGGATAGAAAGATGATAAGGCGACAATTGCATAATGGATTTATGAGAACTCTGGTCCAATAAAGGAGTGCTTTATCATCTCCAAGGATATTTTCTTATAGGATTAGAAGTGTTACATCTAGTTTGAATGATTTATAATTTTATTTTTAAGTGAAAAGTGATATGTGAAATGCTTGGCATAGTGCCTGGCCCATAGTTGGCACTCAGGGATGCTATTTCTGTGGTCATCACAATTATTATTAGTGGGTTCTACATTCATTAAAGCCCAGATAGAAAGTTTTACAGCTGTCTTCAAGTAACCGATTGGTACAAACTCTACAATGTCATTGAAGGTAGATAGATCCAGACTTAGAAGTAGGAGAAAAGATTAAATTTTGAAGTTGTCAGGAGGACATTGAGCCACATTAGGGTACCTTAGTGAAGGGTACCCCTTTATTTGATTTTCTCCATAAATTTGAGGTTGGCCAATTTATAGATGAGGAAGTTAAAGTATATATAGAGAGATCTTGCATATTTCCCAAGATTGCAGAGCTAGAAAAAGATGGGGCGAGGATCAAACTCAGTCAGTCTGACTCCAGAACCCATATTGTTCCCTAAAACTTATTATGCCTTCTCTTAGTAAACTCTATGTGGTTAAAGAATAGTAATTGACAGAGATAAGTAAAAATATAGAAACTATTTACATTTAGGATTAAGGTACTCTGGGGTATGAAAATATATATCATGGTTCGGATATTTTCTAAGAGCCATGGGAACATTGAACGGGAAGTTTCTTCCTGACTGCCTGTGCCCCCTCCCCCACCCTTTCCCAAGGACTCAGATTCACAACCCAGCAAGGCATATTTTGTACCCCAGGGACATGGCAATATTTTATCCAGAGGACTTCAGAGTTGCTATGGACCTAAGACTGCCACATGGCTGACATTCTTCCCATTTTCTTTCTTCTTTTTTTTTTTTGGCTGGGGCTGGGTTTGAACCCACTGCCTCTGGTATATGGGGCCAGTGCCCTACTCCTTGAGCCACAAGCACCATCCATTTTTCCCACTTTCTGATGGGAGTGTTTGTCGATGTTATCTTGTTGGAGTCACCAGTACATTTGGGGTGTTTCTGAGCAGGCATTTGACTGTCTTTTAGTTCATCATCCTGTAGACCAAGTGGAGCCGCATCTGGACTTGATGAGGATCACAAGATCTTAGATGTTGATCTTGATGCCATAATTTGTTGACGTTTGTGTGTGTGGGGTGGCGTCTCAGGGTGCTGACGAACATATTTTGCATGTGGTTGAGGGAAGTAGGACAGGAGCATTTATGGGCAGTAAGAAGACTGGATCATTGTGCAGAAAATATTCACCCTTCTCCTCTCCCACTTGTAATAAGCTCCCCGACTCAGGGATGCTGAGCTCAACTCTGTGGCTTGAGGTGGCTCATGCGACATCAGTGGACCTGAGGCAAACAGACTTGCAATGCGCTTCAGTAATGGGCTTTACCTGTTTGCGCTTCTGCATTTTCAGAAGAAGAAATGCCCTGGGTGGTTTGCTGATCCAGGGATGATGAGGGCTATGTGAAACAGATCAGGGACCAAGCGGCAGCTTGGCTGAAGTGGCCAAGCCTAGTCTAGTAAGCTAACCCCCTGGCTGACCCAGAAACCCTTGAGTGTGAGAACAAATGCTTATTACTGTTTGCTGCTGAATTTTCTGGGTGCTTAGTATATCTCAGTAGCTAACTCAGGCCTCTGTGGTCAAATACTTCTGAGAATTGCTGCATAATATACATTTCACTTTGGAGACCTATAAAATATTTTCTCATACTAAATTCTCTGAGAAATCCTCTTCTTAAGACAGCTATTTAACTTCATTTAACCCAGCTTCCCAGACTTCCGTGAGCATTGAATCCTTTTCTGGTATGTTAAAAGTAAAAAAAGAAAAAAAAATGTTTGCTGACGTTTGACCTAATTTTCCTCTACGACAGAGAAAATTTCGTCCTTGTCGAAGAAAATAACTTAAAAGACATCTTGATAATTACCTTTAAGAACCAACAATTCAAGGCCTAAATGGAAGATATTTTGTTATTAAAGATTTAGATTGTTGTGCATAAGGATGTATGAAGACTTCTGAGTCTTCTCTCCATTGATTGGATGGAAGAGATTAAAAGATTATCTCAGTGGAGAAAGTGATAGAGTCAAGTGGTAGCAGGTAGTCTTGAGATGGAGTGAGGACAAAGTGGCTGGGGAATTTTAGAATGGAATTGATTATTCAATTCTAACCCTCCCAATTCTGTGTAGTGCTGTAAATCTCCCACCTTTTCTATAAAATCTTTACTGAAGTCTATTACTTGAACAAACATCATCTTAATTTTGTTTTAGAGAATGAAAGAAAAAGGAAAAAGACCCTGCTTCTTGCTTGGTATGGTGTGGGCCAAGGAAGGGTGAGTACTCATTCAGGGGAAGTGGGCACAAGTGTAAAATAATGTGTTGGCAGGAGCAAGAAAATGGAGAGGCATGAAGACATAACAGCAAGCTTTTGAATGTCCTCAAAAATTTTGAGGATGGGTTCTAGATTTTATCCAGAGTAAAGAACAAATTTACAAAGGACAAAAAGTACAGATTTTATTTTATTTTACTTTTAAAACAATACCACCTCAAAAACCCCCAATATAACCTCAACGTATGTGCCCTCATATTAATTTGAAATAGAAAAAGAATAGATGAAGAAGTGAGGACTTTGACATGGTTAAAGATACTCTACAAATATTTGATCTTATTCAGTTGGGCTTCCTGCATTGCTTTTTCCTATGTAAAGAATCAAGAGGAGAGAAATGGGCTACCCACTGATGGATGGGCACTTGCTAAGCCCTTGTCTTGCCCTCCCTTCTAAGCTTATCTCCTGGTACCAGCACTGCACCAAGCCATGTCGGGGACTTAGGCAAAGGAGAATCCGTGACACTGTGCTGTCTCTATTTAAAATGTTGATGCTTTGTTCATCATAGATTTTTTTGCATTGATTTCGATTTTTAAAAGTATTATATTAAAGTATTATTTCTGCTGTTTACTGAGGTTTCTGGCACCACCTTAACTTATTCGCTTAAGCTGGTGCCTCAATCAACTCCCCTTAGCCCTGGACTTGACTTTCTTAGGACTGTCCTGTGCTGCCTCCACGGTGCCACTCATCATTCCTGGAGTGGTCCCTGGGCTCTCCTGCCCATCTGCTTTTGGTCATTCTGCATTTGTTCTTATTCGTTCTTTCCCTTTCCTGAGGAGTTTTGCGCATCACTCGCCCACTACTCCTCTGTCCAAATTGACTGTCAAAGTTCACCTCCTCTGGGAAGCCCTCTGTGATTCACCTCACCTGTAAGAAATGTTGCCCTTCACTGGATCGTCATGACATCTAACTCATACCTTGAATAAGAGTTCAGTAATTGCTATCTTGTAGAATGGATCACACTCACATTTGTTAGGCTGCATATTTTTTATAGACAGGCATTGTGGTTTTTCTTTTTGTTTCATTTAGTATCTCTTGCTTTTCACTTAAAACTCTTAGCACAGTGATGAATCAGTGAATTATGTGGTCTCATTGTCTCTGGGTTCCCAAAACTGTCACATAAAGCGATTATTCTGTTCATCCTCCTCTTCCCTATTTCCTTTTTTGAACCAAAGACATGTTGAAATTCAATGACTTAACACAATGTCCATGAATTAGGGGCTGAAAAAGTACTATTGTACCAAGAATGCAGAGAGCCGGCAAAGGCCATGCCAGTAAGAAGAACTTGCCAATTTCTCCTCTGGGCCGCATCCCAGGGTTTTATTTTCCCTGTGGTTTCATTTGCATATAAGGGGGGAAAAGGACTTAATGAAAGGCTTAATGAAATACTTGACTCCCAGAGAGGGCAGACAGGAGACAGGATGTGTGTTGTTGAGGTCTCTGGTTAGGAGGCTCAGTTAGTCCTGTTGGCTTATGGTGAGCAAAACCTTGTGTTCACAAGTTGCTGTTCTTTCAGAATATGGCCACACCGGTGATAGGAATAATGGACATAATTTTGGACATTGTTCTGAATGGAGAAATTAAAACCAGAGACGTTTACCTCCTTGGGGAACTATGCAAAACTGGGGTTCAGGCCTTTAAACCACACTGGTAGGGCTCTGGGAGCTGGGATGGGGAGGGAACCCTTCTCTCCCCCTTCATGACAGGGACCAGGTACCTTGTTAGGAATCCACATGAGGAATAATTGCTTTTCCTTAGAGACCACTTTACCCATTGATTAGCGACCTCAGAACTTTTGTAGCAACTATTAGTGTCTTCTCCAAAGGGGTTTGTGTTGGAGCTGGGAGCCCATGGGACGAAGCTGTTCCCCTACATCTGCTGTCCCAGCCTGGAATCGAACAAAACCAGGGTGAAAAAATGCATCTTAATTAGATTTAGCAGATCATGGAAACAAAAAGAATAAAAAGGGAGTCTTTGACAGAAAAGAAACAGCTGAAAGGATCTGGAGGATGGTAGTGTTCAGAGACTGACTTTCAGGCATGTAAGCCATTGTTTCCTTGTACCAATTCACACTTTGTGTTTGCGGGAGAAGTGGGGGAACAGAGAAGGGCAGGGCAGGTGAAAGAGGTTTTCCTAATATCACAGCCGAGCAGGTCTGGGAGGGCTGCAAGAACCACCTAGATCTCCTAAAACCCAGTGTAGCACCTGTTTCCTCCGAGCACTAGGGGAGAAATGATATTTCAGAGCCTAAGGAAAAATAGTGCACAAAGAGAGAAGAGGTCGGGCTGGGTAAAGGCAACATGGAATTCAGGTGAGTAAACCCACCTGGTACTCTTGGCTCATGCTCAATTCAGATCATCAGATCCAATTTCCTTTGTCATTTTTCCAATAGCTCAGTCCAACACTTGTCTAGCTTCCAGAGTCTTACGCTGTAAAGATGATGAAATGTCTTCCCTATTCTGCGGCCTATCAACTGTGCCAAAGGGCTTTCTATCCGTGAGCTCAAAATTCTCCCTCAGTCTTCATCAACCAACAGACCGGGGTGCTGGTATTTACATTTCTTTACCTAGTGGTGGACATTTCTTGATAGGGGCTGTTGGAATAGCCACGTGATGCACGTGAAATCCTGTTTTAGGGTAAATAGAGCTTCTGTGTGCAGTTTGTTTGTAGGGACAGTTCCATGCAACTTTGGGCACGGTCCTTACACTCCTGGTCTCAGTTTGCTCATCTGTCACGTGAGGATAAGAAAAGTTCCTGAATCATAAAGAGCTTGTGTGGATTAAATGAGTTAGTTATATACATTACTTAGAATAGACTTGGTTTTCTATTAAGGACAATATTAGTTACTGCAACATCCATTTCAATTAAACTGAGGGGCTCTAATGAAGACAGCAGCTCTCTGTTCAGTAAGCTTGACTTATGACCTTTGTGATTATTGGTCAGGAGGGCAAGACAAGGGCTTAGCAAGTGCCCATCCATCAGTGGGTAGCCCATTTCTCTCCTCTTGATTCCTTTACATAGGAAAAAGCAATTTTAGTGAGTTTTTAGACTTCAGGCATTTTTAAATACTTACACAAAAATCAAAATAAGCACTTGAACATCTGCAAAATACCTTTCCTTTTGCAAGGGGCCTCGTATTTCACTTGGCGACTTTATCCATTCCACAAGATAATATTAAGTTCTTACTGTGAGCTGTGCTCCCTTTGGGATGGGAAAGAGATGGTCTTCTAGGCAGCAGGCGTGTCCTGCCCAGACTGAGAGAAGACGGGGGTATTAGAGAAGGTGCCAGTAACTCCACATGGCTGGAGAGGAGTGTGGGAGGTTGAGAAGTGCTCAGAGAGCTCACAGAGAGCCTTCTCACACATGGAGGAGTCTAAATAATATCCTGTTGGTGATAGGGTGCCATGGCAGGATTTTTAACAGGAAGACCAAAATGGGGTTAAGTTAAAGTCTTAGAATTATCACTCTGGCCACAGTGAATGAAGAGCAGGACGGGCAAAAAACAAACCTGAAGGCAGGGAGAGCCGTTAGTTCCATGGCTGTTGTTTTGATCCAGGCAAGAGATGATGAATGTTTGAAATCAGGCATGAGCTGTGGTCATGGAGAAAAATAGACAGGATGCTGGGCTGGACAGTTCCTCAGTAGGTGAGCGCACATGTAACCGTGTCTAATGGAGCCATAGGGAAGATTTGGCTCAGAGCTTGGTGACTTAGCAAAAGAGATGGGTGAATATGCACTCCCGGTCTAAAAATGTTTACTGTATCTGTTTCTTGACTTACTAAGATGACTAAGTCACAGGACTCCTTTGACGGCAGGAGCTAAGATGAGCTGTCTCTAAAGCTCCATTTACAGCACCTGGCATATTTTGTCCATAGTACATGTTAGATAAGTGTAAACTGGAAATACAGTTAAATCTGAGGCGAGGTTTCTAACCTGCTTCCCCTCCTGGCTCTCCCAGGTACCGCTGGCTTCATGGCACAGACCAACCTCACCTTGGTGACCGAGTTCCTCCTCGTCCCGTTCTCTGACTGTCCCGAATGGGCCCTCCCTCTCTTCCTGCTCTTTTTATGCATCTATCTCATCACCTTGCTGGGAAACCTGGGGATGATCACCCTGATCTGCACGGATCGCCGGCTCCACAGCCCGATGTACTTCCTCCTGAGCCACCTGTCTCTCATGGACATCTGCTACTCGTCTGTCACCGTCCCCCAGATGCTGGCCGTGCTGCGCGAGCGCGGGGCAGCTCTGTCCTACTCGCGCTGCGTGGCTCAGTTCTTCCTGTTTACGTTTTTTGGATCCATCGACTGCTACATCCTGGCGCTCATGGCCTATGACCGCTACGTGGCGGTGTGCCAGCCCCTGCTTTACGTCAGCGTCATCACGCACAGGGCCTGCCTGGGCTTGGTGGTCGGGGCTTACGCTGCGGGTCTCTGCAGCGCCCTGGTGCGGACAGGCTCGGCTTTCACGCTGTCCTTCTGCGGAAGCGGGGAGATCGACTTTATTTTCTGTGACCTTCCTCCTCTTTTGAAGCTGACCTGCGGGGACAGCTACACCCAGGAAGTGGTGATTATTGTGTTCGCTGTTTTTGTCATCCCCGCCTGCATGGTGGTGATCTTGGTGTCCTACGGGTTCATCATCTTGGCGGTTCTACGGATCCGCTCAGCCGGAGGCCGGGCCAAGACCTTTTCCACCTGCGCCTCCCACCTCACGGCGGTGTCACTCTTCTTCGGCACCCTCATCTTCATGTACCTGCGGGATAACTCGGGCCGGTCCTCGGTGGAAGACCGGGTGGCCTCAGTGTTCTACACGACAGTGATCCCCATGCTGAACCCCTTCATCTACAGCCTGAGGAACCAGGAAGTGAAGGAGGCCCTGAGAAAAATTCTCAATAGAGTCAGGTTGTCCTAACCATTTCCAAACTTGGAAAATCCCGAGAACCACCTACTCGGTGGTGCCAGCATTCTGGACAATTGTTATTTATAGCATGCTCAGTGTTTAAATGAATATTTTATGGCAGGAGGCATAAAAAGGCCCAGAACTTTTAGCTCCAGGGAGAGGAAAGAAGAAAAGGAAAACACAGCCTCAGAAGAGATGGCAGTGAGGGCTTTGATTCCCAGGACAGGTGACCAGAGGATCTGAAATTAAATCCCGTGCAATCCAGATATGGCACATCTCACTGGTCTATGATTATAAAACAAGATTATATATTTTTTGCAAAGGTTTAATAAAATTTTCCTGTCCTATAGAAATGTTAAAAATAATGTATGGTGAACTCGCTATACTCAGTACTTAGATTCTGTCATTTCTAATATTTTGCTATATTTGCTATATTTACTATATCATTATATAGATAAACTTATCCAATAATTTATTCATCCATCAATTCACCTATCAACCCACCTTATTTTTTGATTCATTACAAGACTGAGTTGTAGACATCAGCAAAGTGCCCTCTACTCCTATGCACCTCAGAGTTATATCATCAATTTGAATTTAATATTTGTATTACATTTATTTTTAATGATCAAATGGTGGTAGTCTGAGGTCCCACTTAGCAAAGCTGACCCTGCTCAAGGTGTTCTTCAGATCCCTAGGTGTTCCCAGGGATGCCACATATGAACCTCTACACAGTGCCCACAAATAACATGTGTATCAATAGCTGTTGTCACTGGAAATATGCCCTGTTCTTTCTTCTTCCCCACCTGTTCCAGCTCCACTGCCTGAGAATGCACTTGGCAAAGTTATGCCATTCCCACTGCCCATAATAGTATTTCTAGTTTCTGCATTATAGATGTGGACTGTCTGTGTTCTTAAAGGATTTGTCCTCAGGAAAGCAGAGCATTGCTAAATTCCATGTGGGAGTGGGCAGGAGGGTTCTTGGCCTTTACTGGGTCCCTGTGCTCTGCAACATTGATCTGAGAATTGCATTCAAAGCCTCACAAAATCTGTTGGCTCTTGATCTTCTACAACCAAAGCTGCCTTGCTTCAACCAAACCCAAGGCAAGGAAAGGGAGCAGGCCTTGTCTACTCATCTTTTCTGCATTAAAAATAATTTTTTTTTTATTCCTAAAACTTAAACTTCTTCACTTCTTGTTTCCAGGATTACCAAAAAACAATATTCCAGTTATATTAATGATGTGAACAGTTGTGGGTGGGGGAAGAGTGGGTGAGATTATTTTATGAACAGGATTTCTCCAAACTCATCCAGCCAAAAAGGCTGCATCACACACGGAATTCCAGGAACAGGACTTTGAATTGGAGGAAGCAGATAATGCCAAGGGTAGAAGATGGAGTGTGCAGAGGGCCAAAGGATGTTTCAATTTAAAATCACTTACAGTAAAGCAAAAGACAACCAAATATATTCAAAGACATTGTTTATTCCAGGATACGGGCTATTTTAAAATATATATTATAATTATTGTAAGAAATATTTTATTACGCTAATCATATTTTGTCTAGATATCAAAACCCCGGCTGAAAATTTATGTCTCCACTAAGGGGATGATTAATAGATAGTTCATGTGTCAAGTGTGTTACAGGTAGTATGAAATGTTAAGAAACTGGTTAGAAAGCTTGAATTGGCTTTATGAAATTTCCTCCTGGTTGAGAAAGACAATATTGGGTTTGTGTGAATAAGAGCAGTATATTGAGGAATTATTTGCTCTCTTAGAATCTACCAGAATGTAGGGAGAATGTAATGATTGGGAAGGGATTATTAAGAGAGTAAGTTGCCAGGTCTAAGAAAAAAAATTTAATGTTTCCTTCTGATTCTATTCTAAGCAGGAACAGTTAGAGTGAACACTGTTCAGGTGAGGAGCACAGTAATATCCTGCCTTAAGCATTATGAAAGCTATCAATGTAACAAAAACATTTGCATCCACTTAGTATTTTGAAGTAGAAATGCAAAAATTGAAAAAGAAATAAAAAAATTCTAAGCAAGTATTTAAAGATTTCTATTCAAGAGAAAGGGCTAAATGAAAAGGCTATAGAACGAGTGGCCATGAAGTCGCATGTTGTATATGGAACTCCATCTACTTTTTACTCTATAAATAGAGCTCAGGGAAAGTTGAAAACAAATGCCTTCCTCTTAGGTATGGAAAGGGCATTGGGGTTTAATTAGGAAATTTTGAATTGGTTGATAACAGAGACATTACCTGGTTATAAATGAGTGTTAGTATCAATGGTTCCCTATGTCTTGCTATACCTTGTGTAGAACTCATTGAAGTAGACAACCTGTGATTGTTTTTTTCCAGTTATTTTAATTCTCAAAGGAAAATTCTGCCATTCGTGACAATGATGAACCTATAGGAACACTATGCTAAATGAAATAAGTGAGTCACAGGAAGATAAATGCTGATTTTATTTATATGAGATAGCAAAATAGTCTAACTCACAGAAGCAGAGAGTAGAATGGTGGTTGTCAGGGAATGGGGAGAGGTGGGATGGGGAATTGTTCACTGTGCATAAAGGTTCAGTTATGCAAGAGGAATAATTCTAGAGATCTGCTATACAGCATAGAACCTGTAGTTAATAATATGATATTAGTTACTTAAAAATATGTGAAGAGGATGGATCCCAGTTCAAATGTTCTTACCACCATAAAACCAACGATCCAATCAACCATTCAAAATAACAAAAGAAAACCCATGAAAGAAGACAGGGAAAATTTTGGATAGGTACATGATATACACTGATTGTGGTGAATGGTATTATGAGTATACGTACATATATATGTTTTATGAGTGTATACATATATATTTTTAAAGTCATCAAAAGGTATCTATTAAATTAGTGAAATTTTCAGTATATCAATTAGACCACACTAATGCTTAAAAATGTGCTTTTGGAT
This sequence comes from Perodicticus potto, assembly GCA_963574655.1. Taxonomy (NCBI): domain Eukaryota; kingdom Metazoa; phylum Chordata; class Mammalia; order Primates; family Lorisidae; genus Perodicticus; species Perodicticus potto. Next base: position 11,675 of record CAUYRH010160310.1, read on the forward strand.
TTTTGAAAAGCAGGCTCTTCAGCCCAGGAATACCATTTACAAGAAGGTTTTGAGTGTGCTATAATACCTAAAAGGAGAATAAAAGGATCTTCTGTAGAGAAACCTTGGACATCCAGCTCAATAAAGGAATGGTCAGGGTAGTGCTGTACCTGCACCCAGCCTGGGTTCACTCCTGGCACTCAGCTGGGTCCTCTCAAGTGTCTGTCACATATGGTGCCCTCCACGGAGAACTTCACGATTAGGAGCTGTCAAGGAAGGGACTTGTTGGTTGCATGACCATTCTCATGGGCTTCAGGAGAGACCCCGCCAACTTCCTTTGTCCCAGGAAATAATGAAGTGTTCTGGCAGTGGAAGAAGGAATGCCACAGCCCTTCTGGGTGCAATGCAAGTTGACAGATATTACAAATGGCCTGATTTATGAGGTGCCAAGAAGGAGCTTGTATCCCTCTTAAATTCCCACTTTTTGTTTCCAATTCCCTTGCTTGAAATTAGTCTGCTTGACCTTTTTTTTTTAAACTGTGGGATATAATAGAAAGAACTACCATCAGCTAGCTGTGTGTCCTTCCATAAAAGAATTCCCTTGCTGTCGTCCTCAGTGTCTCCATCTGCAACATGGAGTAAGGAGTTGGTTAAGAGAGATCTGAGTCCTTCTGAAGCCTGAGATTCTATCTACTTGAGCTTTAACACTATTTAAAAAGATAAGTTATTTAAGAAGGGACCTTGCATTAAACATTGTCACTCACTTTCTTCAGAAAGAGACAATCTCAGAGCTCTCTTTGAACATGGATTGGGGATGGGGATGAGCACTGGGGAACCCAGCAACTGGGAAGTATGGGAATGGTGGGAGATGAACTTTCCACACTTGACATTGGCCTGAAGAGGTCAGACATAAAGCTTGAAAAACCACCAAACAACCATATTCTTCTCAAGGCCTGGTTGATGAAAGACAGGAGGTAAGCACAAACTGTTGGGGTGCCAGTGGCAGATCTGCTTTTAGCTCACCTACCGCCTCTGCACCATTCTCTGCAGCACAGGGCCAGTGGGAATTTCTCTGATTCTGCTTACTTCAGTGTGGTGAAAATCTTATTGTGCTGTGACCCCAGAACAGTATTCCTTCTGTCTTGGAAATGTTCCATTGTGTAACCCTGTGGATTATGCAAGTATTTCCATCTCCCTATGTATCCCATCTTTCTGGTCTTCCCTGATTGGCCACTAATCCAAGTTGGGACAGTCTTGTTACTCCATACCTTGGGCAAATAACATGTGAGGTCTTTCTTAGGATTTTTTTTTCTTTTAATTTGGCATCAGAAAAAGTGATCTTCACCTGCTTTGTGGTGGACAAGCCAGGACACGTGAAGTATGGAAATGACCTGTGGGCATTTTTTTTCTTTCTTCCACAAAGTAGATTTAGGAAGGAAATAAAGCTGATATTTAGAAACGATATGGACAATAGAAAAATTCCTGTGTCTTAGGAGTTGATGGTCACAATTGTTCCCGAGACTTGGGTGCACCCTTTCCTGTATCCTCATAGTCTGGAGAATTAGTTTGGAGAATCTTATAGTGAATTCATCTGTGTTCAAGCCATGTAATGTGCTGGGCTTCTCTGTTACTTACAAATACTAAGTTCTTGCTAAGAATCCTAGCAATTGTAAATCACTCCCTCTTCAGTCTCTTATTCTCCACATCTGTATGATGAGGGGTTGGACTAGATTCCAATGTACTTTATGGCTCCAAATTTCACATGTGCAGGCTCTTAGAAAATTTTAAGAAATCTCATAAGGGAAGCAATGGAAGAAATTTGTCTCAGGACTGCACATCTCTGGCAGAGTTTGGGGGATAGGAAAGGCAGATAGGCATAGAACTGAATCAAGATCATCCTTATTAGGGGCCTTTTCTATACTTGAGAGCAATAAGGGGCCACTGGGTAAAGTGTTTGGTAACCAGTTTGATTAACTGATTAAATAGATTCAACCATAAAAAGATGGGGACTCTACATCCTTTGTATTTATCTGGATGGAGTTGAAACACATTCTTCTTAGTGAAGTATCACAAGAATGGAAAAGCAAGTATCCAATGTACTCAATACTACTATGAAACCAATAGAAAAACAATATACCCACAGGAGAGAAAAACACAAGTATATTCAAGTGGTGGGGGGAGGGGAGAGGTGGGAGAGGAAAAAGAGAAGGAGGGAGGGGGATTGGTAAGCTTTCACCTAATGTGCACAATGTAGGGTATAGGCACATTCCTTAGATTAAGGGCTCAACTACAACTTGAACTTTACCTTAGAAATGCAAAGAATGTAACCTAATCATTTGTACCCCCATATTAATCTAAAATTAAAAAGAAAGTTTATAGAATTGGAATCAAATGGACTGATACAACCACCAACTGTCTTCCTATTTGAAGGCCTCCACCTATTTGCCTGTGATTTGGAAAGGCTGTGTCATTTGACCTCTAATGTCCCCTTTGGTCCCAGTATCTTATAAAAGTTCTGCAGTTCCAGAATATGTACAGTGAGGGCAGGGATACCAATGATGAATTGAAAGGGAGCATTTGCAGCAAGAAAAGCCCTTCCAAAATCCTTCCAAAGGAAATTTATAGGCGCTAGGTGTTCCTCAGCCTCAAATTGGCAAGAGGTCTACCCAAGTCTAGATGAGGGAAGATGGATTCCAGGATGAGGGTTAAAGATGTGTCCTTCTTAGCATCCACTCCAGCCCACAAGTCATGACTTTTTGCCTGTAAGAATGAGATAGCAATCTAAATAGTTCAAGAAAAGAGCTTTTGGGATAAGAAAGGGTTATCTCTTGCATTTGACTCAGATCTGGTCTTCTCTTTATCCAATCAACTACAGGTATAAAGGTGAAGCTACATGCAGGTAGGGTGGATGCTCAGGCCACCCCTTCATGGTGACAGTGAGTGATACTTCACAGCCACAGAAGGAGCAAGGGCCTGGCCAAGCTTTCTCTATCACAATCTACTCATTCTGCAACTTAAGCCTCATCTTTAAGCCAAGTTTTCTTCTTTTTAAAAGGCTAGTAGGGGGCGGCACCTGTGGCTCATTGAGTAGGGCGCCGGCCCCATATGCCGGAGGCGGCAGGTTCAAACTCAGCCCCGGCCAAAAACTGCAAACAAACAAACAAACAAACAAAAAACTCTAGTAGGAAAACACAGACATAAAAGGAAGAATCTCTCAATTATTCCCAGACATTGAGTTCAGAGACATCCCCATTTTAGTGTTGCAATATCATGTAGGAGCCAGGGGTGTGAATTCTGGAGCTGGACTTCTTGAGTTTGAACCCTGGCTTCCACTTACTGTGGGACTATTGGTGGTCCACTTCAACTCTCTATGCCTAGATTTTCTCTCGTCCTAAAAATGGAGATAATAGTACCTAACTCATAGGATCGTTACATGAATTAAATGAGCTAATACATGCCTCTATCTGTATCATCATCAGTGTCTGTCATCTGTCCATCTTAGAGGAATCAGTTGGCATAAAGCAATCAGCCAAAGTAGCCTTCACTATCATTATCCTGTTGGATTTCCTTTCCAAATGTTGGGCACATATGTGGGTCCCAAAACAAAAAATTCTCTAGACCTTTTTTTTTTTTTTTTTTGAGACAGAGCCAAGCTGTCACCCTGGATAGAGTGCTGTGGCATCACAGCTCACAGCAACCTCCAATTCCTGGGCTCAAGCGAGTCTCTTGCCTCTGCCTCCCAAGTAGCTGGGACTACAGGCGCCTGCCACACGCCTGGCCATTTTTTGGTTGCAGCCGTCATTGTTGTTTGGTGGGCCCGGGCTTGATTCGAACCCGCCAGCTCAGGTGTACGTGGCTGGTGCCTTAGCCTGTTGAGCCACAGGTGCCGAGCCAGATAACACAATCTTGACACTGAAGCCCAGCTCGGCACCAGGAAGAGCTTCGCACAAAGCTTCATAGCGCATTTCAACAAACTTTACTTCATTGTAACTGAGACTGGACTGAAGGGGGCTCTATGCTGGGTTTGAGAATACCAGTCTCCACTGGGGCCCAAGGGGGATGCCATCAATATTGTTGACATCTGGAGGGCAGACAAGAGGGCTTGTCAGTTGGAGGAGCTGGTACTAGGAGGCAATCCAGAGCTTCAAGC
>CAUYRH010160311.1:0-66718 GCA_963574655.1 Perodicticus potto
TTTTATATGGAAACAGAAAAAACCTCGAATAGCCAAGACATTACTCAGAAATAAAAACAAAGCAGGAGGGATCACGCTACCAGACCTGAGACTCTACTATAAATCAATAGTGATCAAAACAGCATGGTACTGGCACAAAAAAAAAAAAAAAATTTAAATTTTTTTTTTTTGCAGTTTTTGGCCAGGGCTGGGTTTGAATCCACCACCTCCGGCACATGGAGCTCGCGCCCCACTTCTTTGAGCCACAGGTGCCACCCTATTTATTTATTTATTTTATTAAATAGTAGCTATGTACATTAATGCAATCATGGGGTACAATGTGCTGGTTTCATATACAATTTGTAATTTTTTCATCAAACTGGTTAACATAGGCTTCACAGCATTTTCTTAATTATTGTGTTAAGACATTTATACTCTCCACCTAGTAAATTTCACATGCACCCTTGTAAGATGCACCGTAGGTGTGGATGGATAGTACTTTACTCCTTTCTATGGCCAATAAGAGTCCATTGTATGGGTACACCACATCTTGCTTATCAATTGTCTACTGATGGATATTGGTGTGTTTCTGCCTCTTGACTATAATGAATAATACTTCTATAACATTTACATACAAAGTTTTATGTGAACACCTGTTTTATTTCTCTCGGGTGTACACCTAGGGCTGACATTGCTAGGTCAAATGGTAGCTCTATGTTTAATCATTTGAAGAATCATCAGATTGTTTTTCAAAACAGCTTTGCCATTTTGTATCCCCACTAGTATTGCATGAGGGTTCCAATTTCTCCAAATCCTTGTCAATATTTTTTGTTTTCTGATGATTTGATTCCAGCCTGCTCAATGAGTGTAAAATAATACTTCATTGTGGTTCTCCCTGAAGACTAATAATGTTGAGAATCTTTGCATGTACTATGCTCATTTTTGAATCTTGGTTGGAAAAGTGTTTATTTTATGACTTTTTATAGTATGGTTTTTTTAACCTTGGTCTTGGACTGCCCTTCGCTTACCACCTGTATTAAATTGTGATTTAATATCTGCATATGAAGTAGTGTTTTTCCAAGAAACGTACAGCATGTAGACATAACTTATGAGCTATTTCTTCCCCCATATTCTTTCCCGTGCAGCAGCGTCTCTTGGAGAACACAGGGCATCTCAGATACAATGAGATTTTGAATCCCCAAAGCCAAGTTATTCCCTGTTTTATGTCATACTACATACAACTTTAATAAAACAGAGACTTTTTCTTCTTTTATCATTTCTTCTTGTCAGTATTCATATTCCTTCAATATAGTGAAATGTGTCATGCTAGTATTTTATAGTTTTTCTTTTTAGACCTTTCTATTAAAATAAAAAAGAATCATGTTTTCCTTTTGGCTCATGAATATTAGTTCATTTCCCTAGACTGGATTCATGTTAGGCAAAACAAAAACAAAACCAAGAAAACTCATAGTTTTTCTTTGGTAGTTTCTCAGTCCCCAGTTTACTAGAAAGGGATTTTCTTTCCCCAGTTCCCATGTGCCATTCTTCTTATTCCTCAATTTTCAGACTATTTGCAGTTGGCCAGTAATCTCCCCTTTGCATACACTACATCATGCTCCTTGACTTTCCACAGAGTTTCTGCATTCTGTTAATTACCTTCTGTGTCTCTCTAGTGCTTCTTAGAATCTGGAAGACACACCCACTGCCAAGCAGCTGTCACTATCACAGATGGAGCCTGATCCCTTGTTTGCATGTAATGCTGCTTCTAAAATCTAGAATACTAGACTTTAGTAAAATACTAATACTAGAGTTTGGGGAATGGCAAAGAATGATAGTCTTGGCTAGGCATGGTGGCTCACACCTGCAATCTGAGCACGGTGGCAGGCTGAGGCAGGTGGATTGCTTGAGCTCAGAAGTTCAAGACCAGCCTGAGTAATACAAGACCCCTCTGGACTAAATAGAAAAACTAGCCAGGTGTGATGGTGTGTGCCCCTGTAGTACCAGCTACTGGGGAGGCTGAAGGAAGAAGATCTCTTAAGCCCTAAGGTTGAAGGTTGCTGTGAGTTACGATGATGCCAGGGACTCTCCCCAGGGTGACAGAGTGAGACTCCATCTAAAAAAAAAAAAAAAAAAAAAAAAAGAAAGAGAGAGAGGGAGAGAATGATAGTCTTAAAATATCATCTTCATGGAAATTGTCTCCTTGGTTTACAACCATTGTCTGAGTAACAGTAGCTGTTCCCAGAATGACCTGGACGGCTATTTCACGCAAGGCCCTGCTGGTCAGGCGGTAACGAGGCGACACGAGCCTGTGTGCTGACTTCTGGAGATCGTTTATTCATTGCCAAGGCTACCATCATAGATAATTGTGGAAACTGGACTCCACGGTTCCACCCAAGGACTCAGGGCACTCTGTGCGCTCTGTGAAGTTTTGGTCATAAATTTAGTCTGGAAGAAAAATGCTTTGAAGACATAACCTTTTAGGATAGGAAGATACTGTGTAACCTGGTACCCTATGAGGAGGAATCTGGTTAACGCTTCCTCTGGTGAGTAAACATTGCGGATGTTCACTTTTCCGTGAGAATAAAAAGTAACAAAGGTAAAGGGGGGGCAGAACAGATCTTTGGGGAGATGTCCCTGCTGCGCTCCAGAACTGCAGGCTTCTCTGTAAATAAAAGTGAAACTGTTGATTTCTTATCCTCGTCTCCGCTGACTGACAGGGGACAGGCAGACCGACTCTTCCGTCTGACAACATAGCCGTGGACAGCAAAGAAACGAGTCCACGTGTGGTAGCGGGGCCCAGTCCCAGGACCGCGTCCTCAGAGGCCAGGAGGAGCAAAGTCACAGAATGGGGCAGGGCCAGTGGAGTGCTCGGGAATATCCGTCAGGGGCTGATTTATCAGAAGTGTTAAAATAACAGGTGCCTCAGCCCCAGCCCCCACAAAGCCCGGGGCTCAGTTTACCCTATTCGCCAGTGCACATTGCCACTGCCAGGGGGACTTGGATGTGCAGTTGTTACTGCCTGAGGACACTTAAATGTGTGCGCGTGTGCACCTGTGCGTCCGGCACCTGTGCGAGCGAGCACCTAGGCGTGTGTGCACCTGTGCGTGTGTGCACCTGTTTGCGTGTGTGCACCTGTGCTTGCATGCGAATGAGTGGCTGCCTGAGTGTGACTGAGCACCTAGATCTAAGCCATCCTTGCCGTCATTCCAGCCCCGGCAGGGAGCACGCACTCCCCCAGCTCTATTCGGTACCTTCCTGAACAATACTCTCCTCTCTCACCCCCTGTTTCCTCCCAGCGCTCCGTGGGAATGTGAGAACGTTTCTCCCACTGAGTTTTCCCATCGCCGGCAGATTTGTCATTTCCTCTGATCGTTCTTGGACCTTTCCTGTGTTTCGCCTCAATGAAAGCTGCCTGTGCGTTTGCAGTCAAACTGCGCCTCTCTCCATCCTGAGGCCACGGTGTTTCCCCTCCTTTAAAAGGCTTCGCTTTTCCTGCTTTACAGCTGTCTCAGTTTAAAGTCCCCACCACCCCTCTAGAATGATGGAGAAAAGCAGTAGGTTAAAGAGATTAAAGGGGACCCAGGCAAAGTGAGGAAAGTAAAACAGAAATTGCCAAAAAGGAAAAAATGGAGCAGGTGAGGGAAGAATTTCACGTATTTTTAGAGCTGCTAGAGAAACACACACTTGCTCCACCAGTGTGTACACTCAGCAATGTTTAAACAGTAAAAATACAGAAGGAATTCCCTTCTTCTACCACTCAAGTTTTTAGAGGTAGAGACTTCTTTGTTCTAAATGTCTCTGAAAGACAAAGTAAGTCACTCTCTTAATTCTTCCCTCTGTGTTTTTATACTTCTATGTTTCAGTGACCTGAAAGTCACATGAAATAAAGATCATGATATTACATCCAAAATTTTAAGTCTTCTTATTTGATGCTGATGGAGTGCAACAAAGTGTTTTAAATTGCTGCTCAAGTCTAACTGGCAATTTAATAACCATAATCTATAATGAAAATAACAACTGTTTGTGAGTGTTACCCCGTGCCAGGCACACTTCTGAGTGCATTACTTATTTCATTTCATTTAGGGCAGCCTTGTAAGTATGAATTATTATAGTTAGGTAGATTGAGGTACAAAGAATTGGGGTAATTTGTCCAAAATCTTCACTAAGACAGAACGGAAATACAATTTTTCTGCAATGAATCAAACCACAGAGTATGTGATGCTCTTGACCACATTTTTATACAACTCTTCATATAATGCACGTTACCTATTGGTATTCTTTGGAATGGCCCCGATTATCCCCATACACAATGTGAATTGTGCCCCTTGGAGATTTTCTGCAGGAGGGGCCTTCTGTGCACAGGGAAATCCGCATGGCATTTTTCTCACTATCATAACACTTCTGAACTTCCAGTGTCTAATCAAGAAATAAAAGGAAATGAAACTAGTTAGAAGAGAGACTGGTTAATAGGGAGAAGAGTCAACACAGTGGTTTTCCTACTCTAGTCAAACATCCAGATTCCAAGGCCCACCTCTCAGTTTTCAGCGTTTACTAATATGTCATTTTCTTGCTTTTATGATTTAGCTAATATATCAGGATGCCCATTTGGACACAACGCTGCCCTGGGTCATTGTACCTTTCACGTAATTTTTCTAAAAGACAGCCAGACTTTGGAGCTAGTCTCTCTACTACCCAATGTGCCCTAAAGAAACTTAGGTAACCCAGAGAAATAAAATATGATTTTTTGTGTGATTCCAACTTGTAATTTTTTAAATATCTGATTGAGTAATTTTTTTAATGTACAATTCAGTTGGGCTACCTACATATTGAAACATGCAAGATCCGAGTAAGTCCAAGGTCCAAGGAAGTCCTTTGTACCTACTAAATAAATAAGTCGTAAACAAGAATTTAAGGGTTCCACGTTTTAGAGAAGATCTTTTGACTCCAGATAGAAAGATGGCTTTTAGAAAACAAGATTGTTTTTTACATAGCTATGAAAATGAAACAACATACTCCAAATAAAAGGGGAAAAGACATAAGCTAAAACATCTGGCTGACGATGTAGCTGTCAACTAGCTTGAAAAGGAGAGTTAACAAATGACAAGTACAGATCTATGCAACATAGGATCTCAAAGGGTTTAAAAGGAATGACTGGTAATCAATTCAGAAAGGACTCAAGGAGACAAAAACCGAGTTGGGCTGTTAAAGATAAAAACAAGTTGGAAAAAAATTTCTACAATACCCTATTTAATTGGCATATGATACATAGAGAGGAAAGTATGAGGAAAATGATCAGAGAAATTCTACCTGTTGAGTGCAAAAACTGTTGAGTTTCTTGAATGCTAATATGAGTAAAACCATAATAAACTTTATTTTATTGTTGAGGGATAAAAAGAGGCTTTTTTCAGTAAATTTTTCAAATTTGGTCCCTTTGAGGTTAACAGTAATGATAAGAATACATTTCCCACTCTAGCTATAGAGGATAAGCTGATAGTTTTAGACCAATAGAGAAGTCTTCAAGTTTTACAGAGCTGTTTGCTTCCATAAGACCAATTTTTGTTTTTCTTTTGTGCAGCTAAAAGACCAATGATGATGCCACCACCAGGAATGTAAAACAAATAAAGTTTTTTATTTTCCTTCAGATAACTGAAAGTCTGCAAGGTGTCAAAATTGTAACTGCTGAATAAAAGACATCACAATTGCGCTGTACCTCAGTGCACAATTATAAATCCTTCTGCAATCTTCTCATACATTCAGACCTGCCAGGAGCTAATTAACTGCTCTGCCAGTGGGAAGATGTGGAAACGTGGTTCACAGTTTCTGAATGGCTGCAAGGTATTTAATTTGAACAATGCAAGAATTAAAGGGCAGCAGTTAACAAAAGTGTCAGCAAGATAGAGTATGCCTACTGAAAGGGTTCATATTCAATTTCAAAATTGCCTGCTGAATATTTTTATTGGGAATTATATTTTTTAACATTTAGAGAGGCTTACATCGCAGATTTCAGCAAGGAAAGCCATCACTCTGTAACTCCGTGCTAATGAAGTGATCATGGTGTTTCTGGTCAGAAGCAAAGAGTCTTCAGTGTTGGGAACAGGTTCTTGGGAAACTTTAAGTGAAACGAAGTTTAATGAAGTTGATTTCCCATGTGCTAACTGAATTAAACAAGAGTGAAGTTTCCAGGATATGTTTCTGCTCACAAAAACATCACCAAACTTAAAAATAAACTTGTAAAATTGTTTAACATTAAACATTGAAATAAATGTGAACTTCGCATACATTCGAAAAAGATTAGTGAAAACAAGTAATAGCCACTTTTTCCTAGTTAGGAGCAAGGGTGGCAGAAACCCATCACAGCAGCTCAGGGAACAAGGCAGGCAGGAAGTACCCAGCAGGTGCCTTCCTGTGGCAGGCAATCTCACACCCTACACTCCTACTGTGACTATTCAGACACACCCACGGGTCCTCATATGCCATAGTACCCAGGGAAAATCCACCCAGACATGGGGGAATGTGCAAACTCCACACAGGTGGAGGTCCTGGCTGGGAATATAGTTTTTTTTCCTTAACAACATTATAAGAAAATGACATTGAATGAAATAATGTTATTGGAGGACCTGCCATCCTGGGTGGAATGGCATTCCACTGAAAATGCATGTCCACTAGGACCTCAGAGTGTGGACTTATTTGGAAACAGGATGTTGGGGAATGTAGTTGGTCAGGATGAGTCATACTGGATCAGAGCAGGCTTTCAGTCTAAGGACCAGTAGTCTTTGTAACAGGAGAGGATGCATGGAGACGTTTTCACAGAGGGAAGACATTCAAGCACTGAGACCAAAGAAACAATCAAAAATCCTCCCTGAAAAGTGCTGTTAAGTTTTTTCCACTATGTGACCCTTCTGTTGTGTATCATGTTGTAGTGGCTGTGTTTTTAAATGTTTATTGTTGGTTAACATATTTCGAATGAAGCAATTAGATATGTGCGTTAATAGACCCTTTTACCTTTGAGTCTAATGCACTTCACACATACATAGAATTTTCTTGTTGTAGAGAGCATTCTAATCTGTTCATAGAATTTAAGATTATTTTTAAATTATGAAATATTTCAAACAAGTAGAAAAGTACAGTTAAGCAGTAAACCAGATGTCTTATACAGCTATCTCCAAGATTAAACAGACATTATTACTTTTTCTTGTTTTTTTTGTTAGTTTTAAAGAAGAAAAAGTAAGAATACAGTTAAGCCTTACTTCAATTTCTTTGCCTTCCTTTACTCCCCAAAGGGTGATGACTGTTCTGAAGCTTGAATGGATTATTCCCGTGCATTTGGCACCTCTTCAGCAAAAACTGTATCTATAAAAAATTTAATGCTGTAAAAATTTCTGTCAGTTGGATTCTTCTGCGCCTATTCTTTTGCATCTTCTTTTCTGGTTTCACTGTCAGTGTCCAGCCTGGGCTCACTAGTTGTGTATAAAATGTATACAAGAATTTTGACCCACAGAAGAGTAGAAAAAACTGTAAATAGGTTAATTACCCCACGGAGAGGATGGTGAGTAAAAACACAAACATGTTATCAATTAAATGGAATGCTCTTGAATGGCAAAAATAGATAAAATTCTCAAACCACGTATGTGACATGATCTTTAAAAATTTCTTTGTTTTAAATAAATCTCTAGGCCAGGCACTGTGGCTCATACCTGGCCTCCTAGCACTCTGGAGGCCAAGACCAGTAGATTGCTTAAGTTCAGGAGTTAGAGACCAGCCTGAGCAAGAGCAAGACCCCATCACTGCCAAAAATAGAAAAACTAGCCAGGTGTTGTGGCTGGAGCCTGTAGTCCCAGCTACTTGGAGTCCTTGCTGCTTGGAATGGTGAGGCAGGAGGATTACTTGAGCCCAAGAGTTAGAGGTTGCTGTGAGCTATGACACCACAGTATTCTCCCCAGGGCCACAGAGTAAGACTCTATCTCAAAAGAAAATAAAAAAAGGAAAGAAAGAAAAATCACTAAATAACCTCACTTGAAAACACTATTGGTGTTGTATTTTCTCTACCTGAATATATGCACACCCTTCAGTTCATGTGTTAACTCCAGTGCTATCGAAAGTCACCAGAGGGGAATAGGATTTAGACATTGTTAGTAAAACCTCATCTATCCGTTGTCATTGATTGTATTAAGAAATATAAAAATGTCTTCTTTTTAATTTTCAAGAACTGTTCCTATTGACTATAACTATGAACAGTAATCAGACCAGTGATGCTTTTTAGAAGTTTGGGATCTCCTAATATATTGATGTATTGACTTCGTTCTGCAAAGGCTGTCAATAACTCATTTGTGTACATTTCCAAATTGGCAGCTCCAAGTATTGTAGCATCTAAACTGCCACACAAAGACAATAGTAAATTATTTTTAAAATTACCTTCAAACCATTCAGGCTGCAGTGGTATGAGAATAATGCATGTTTGCATGCTGCTACTGTCAGGAGGTATGCGATCAATATTGTTCAGTGTTTCAATAAAGCAGATGTCTGATAAGGTAATGGTGGCTTGAATTATGTTAATGAAAAAATATCCAGTAAACCCTCACAGAGGGAAGCCAGTGTGTGGAATCAGAGAATAAGTACCGTGTTCTTCAATTCAGTCTGTGAGGTGTAGTGGCAATTCTCAGATCTGCCAGTAGGCCGGATCTGCCTTGCTGCACACTAGTCCCTTCCTTGATAAAGGTTGTTAGAACACAATGGTGTAGGTATTTGTATAGTTACTACTTGATTAAGGTTTTTCCCTTACCAGAAAAAAGTCAGGTATTTGCTCAGAATTTTCAAGATGTCTTAAAAGGGAAGTGAGGGGAACACATTCACTCAAACCAACTCAAAGCCCTGGTAATCTTGAGTGTGTGTAATGGAGCAGATGTATTTTATTATTTGCAAAGAGTTTGCCACTGCAAGTGAGAAATCATGCAGAAACTGTGAAGGAACTTGGACTAGTTCCTGATGGCCATAATCTTGTCCAAAAATGGCCAATATGTAGTATGTGGCCTATGTCCTGCCACTTTCCAATGCTGGGACTTTGCAGAGCTCACTGAATTATCTGGGCATTCGGCCCTGCTGAACCAGGGATGTCCCCAGGTTCAACACAGAGCAGTGGCTTCTCCCAACCACATAGCCTGGGCACACAGGGAGGACCTGCCTGCCTTCTGTGATATAGATCTGTGTTTGAATGAGAATACCAAGGACTCCAGGACCTAAATCTTACCTCCCTAAAACCCACAGCCAATTACCACACCTCCATGATTAGTATATTTTTCTCCTCTTTTTTTATGATTCTCATTTCTATTTTTATTTAATTATCTGCTATAAGCTATGTCAAATATATGTAGGAAAATGTCAGATATTAGGAGTATAAATGCAACAGTTTTCCTAACGTCATCTCAACGGTTGATAGTTAAGTCACACACTAAGCAGTTGGGCTGTGATTCAGAATTAGTTAATTATGTAAGCAATTATGAAAAGGAAAAATTTCACGTCTGTTTTGCTTTAAAACTCTTAATGCGAGAAACACATTGGAGGATCTTCACTATCTTTTCTCGCTGCCAAGAAAGTTGCTGAAAATGAAGATCTAAGCACGTGCCACAGTCAGCAGTTTTTATAAGAGACCTGACCATTCCAAATCATTTTTGCTAAACTCCTACAAATTTAAGGCAATGGAAATTATACATAATTGATGCAAAACACTAATTTTAGCTTCCTGGTTGAGTTTGGATCAGATTTATGACTGCAAAGGTTGTATTTTGTATCGACTACTTAATCTGTACGTTGATTAAACAAGAAGCTGCAACTTAGTAGTATTTCATCATCTGCTAAAATGTCTATGGGAACTTATAGTGGATAGACCCTTGCTTTTTATGACATTTTTTTTTTCAGTCATGACTATGATTTGTTTGCTATGGAATTCTTAGTCGTAACTGCCTTGATTATTTTTCTGTGAAAAAATACAGTGTGCAATGTTTGTGTGTGTGTTTTCAGATATATACAGAAGTGCACAAAGAACGTGCTGTCCAGAATTTCCAACCTGTGTGGGCTTTGGCAGTGCACAGCAAGGGCCCTGTCTTCCAGGCGAAGGCTCAGAGCAGGAGGGAATTTGGCTTCTTTGGAACAAATACTTTCACTCTGGCTGTGGTGGTGGACACAGAAGAGCAGAGAAGGTGTTGTAATCAGAAAGATAAGGACTGGCCCAACCACAGAAGGGTGCTGGACCAAGGCTAGGACTTGAATTTTATTAATAATATGAATCTATTGGGAACTCATGACTGAGTTTTAAGTGGCAAAGTGATATGAGCCAAATTGTCCTTGAAAATCATCATGTCTCTTTTAAATGTGAACTATTGGTAGTCAGGTAAATAACTCCCTTGCAAACTAACCAGTAACCATCTCAAGGTCAGGAACAGATCTTGATTAACCTCTTATTTTTCTACTAGTAACTACTCATGACAGAAATATGATTAGGAGCAAATGCCCAGCGAATGGATGATAGAATAAATGGATTATTGAATAAATAAATGAATATAGATACAGAAGTATTAACATTATGTGGGACAGAGTTATTGGGCTAATTCTGGCCACATCTACGATGTGAATGGAAAAAAAAAGAAGTCTTTGTGTTAGTTGCATTTATGATTTCTTGTTGGAGGTGTAGTTAATCCCTGAACTTACTCTTCTCCAGAAGTTGATTTTTTCTATTTCTTGTGTTAATTTTCTTGTTTTACTTAAGTAATTTCTTACTGATTAGTATGCATTTAAACAGGCAGTATAATTTGTTAAATTACATCTTTATAGAGAGGTTAAATTATAGTAATTATACATTTGTCACATATAAAATAAATGCAATGATGTTATATTACTAACAATAGATAGGATAGTGGCACACTAATGAGCTATTACCATAAGAAACCAAAAATTCTCTTTACATGATTAATGACTATATTAAAATATTCTCATTATATTTTCAAAAGGGAACAACAGCTCTCTATTTTTGAAAATTTTGATTTTCACTGATCAGATGTGTTATGATAAATAATTCACAAACGTATCTCTGTTACCATGTGGCAATAATTAAATTATCTGTGTGGGCATGTAAACAGTAACAGCATGTATTTTCCAAAGGTGACTGCAATAATGTCCTTCTCCCCACCTGCTATGGGGCCTTGTTGGTTCCCATCAAAAGGTGGGATCTACTTCTATTCCTTGAACCCAGGTGGCTCTGGTATTTACTTTTCAGTCATGAAGTTGGCTGTAGTTGGTTGAACAAAATGAAATTTTTTTCTGTGTATTTTTGCATTTGGACAAAAACATTACCTGAAAGGCAAGATTCTTTACTGGCATTAGACTTATAATTTGTTCTCTTTAATCATTATACTTAAGTGTTAATGCCAGGTCTCTAATAACTATACTTAATCTTCAATGAGTTATATTTTCTATGTCCTTGAAGAAAAGACTTGTGGAAGGGAACGTGTCAGCATCACTGAAGTCACATGACTTCTTTGTTAATTCATTTGTGCACTTTTCAATGTAATTTGCATTTACCTCCACATTTAACCATAAAGGCCAGAAAGTATAGATAGTGTAGATGCGACAAAGCTGTTAGTTCAGCATTTAAATGGCAGCATTATGATCCCTAAAGGGGACGTGAGAAGAGCACATACAATTTTGACTTTAGGTTGGCTCCCACTAACCTTGAGATTCTGGGCAGGTCAAACCCCCACGGAACATCTATGTACATGTGGTATACATGTGGTATACATGTGTCAGGATAACTTCCAATTTCTGATTTCATCGCTAAAGACAAGTGGCAGAATGCCTTGATTATTTTAGTAATAACATCAGTCAGTTTGAACATTATGTGCTGTCAAGGAATTTTTTAAAAAACTTAAGCTCATGCATCATACAACAATCTTTCTTCAACAACAGATTGTATATATGATAGTAGTCCCACAAGGTCAGAATGGGGCTGAAAAATTCCTATTGCCTAATGTTGTCTTGGTCATCCTTACCCTAGGCTAATGTGTATGTTTGTCTTAGTTTATAACAACATTTACAAATAAAAATATGAACATTTTAAAAATAGTAAACAGCTTATACAATCAGAATGTAAGGAAAGAAAATATTTTTGTTCAGCTGTACCATGTGTTTGTGTTTTAAGTTGTGTTCTTACAAAAGAGTCAAAAGTTAAAAAAATTAAAAGCTTATAAAGTAAAAAATTTACAGAAGGCTAATCTATTTTTAAAAAGAGAATTTTAAAAATAAATTTAGTGTAGCCTGCCAGGCATGGTGGCTCATGTTTGTATCTCTAGCACTTTGGGAGTCCCAGGTGGGAGGATTGCTTGAAATCAGACTGGACAACATAGTGAGACTCTGAGGCTCAAAATAAATTAGCGTAGTCTCTGTGCACAGTGTTTATAAAGTGTGCAGTAGTGCACAGTAATGTCACGGTCACTCACTGCTCATTCACTGACTCATCCAGAGCAACTTCCAGTTCTACAAGGCTCCATTCATGCATTGTAAGTGCCTTATACAAGAATACCATTTTACATCTTGCATAGCATATTTTTATTATATTCTTCCTGTGTTTAGCTACTTATCACTGTGTTACAATTGCCTATAATATTCAGTACAGTAACATTCTGCGTAGGTTTATAGACTAGTAGCAATAGGCTCTGTCGCGTAACCTAGGTATGTAGGAGGCTATAAAATCGAGGGTTTTTTTTAAAGTACATGCTGGGATGTTCCAAGGGACAAAATCACCTAAAGATACTTCTCAGAATATACCCCTGTCATTATGGCGTATATTTCTCTTCTCAAGGTTTTTTTGTTGATTTTGGTCTTGTTTGCAAACAGATTCTTCAGTTTATATGATTTTGCATGGTCATTCTATAAAAATATAAATTTAGTTCTGAGTGGCACAAATTTAATTCCATTCTATTTTATCAGGAACATATACAAAGGAATGTTTTCTGGGCCGAATCCAGCCTGCTTCCTGTCTTTGCGAACAAGCTCTACTGGAACAGAGCTCGGCCTTCCCTTGCTGTGTTGTCCACGGCTGTTCTTACACAGCGGGGAGGTAAATAGTCAAGACAGAAACCGTAGTGTCACAAAACTTAAAATACTCAATTTCTGTCCATATATAAAATAAAATGTAGTTCCCCTCTGATTTAGGGCAAAGAAAGTCAAAACCAAAATAAAAGTCAATATCATAAGAAATTTTTATCCTTAATTTTAGGCCACTTCTAGTTGAATCTAGGTATTCAAGAAGCTTTCCCGATAGTTAAGCGGGTTCCCAGACAAATAATCCTTTAAATTCTATGGGATAGTAACACCTGGAGCATAGAGTTCCAAGATCCAGATTATGTTTGTCCTTAAAGTAAAATGGCACGTTCTAGTTCTTTGTTGAGGTCATCCAGGAATATGTCTTTGTCACATCATTCTCCTTATGCCTCTGCTAATCCACAAATTACTTTTATAAGTGGTAAAACTAACTAGAACTTTTAATGCCCACCAATACCATCATTCACTTGGATTAATGATAGTAAGAGAAAAAATTTTTCTCACTGAGGATGATAATGCTACATTATATAATTTTTCTATTTTCTTTAAGAGAAGGACCTTAAGTGATTTTACAGATTAAATGAAATTTTTAGAGTCCAAATTGCTACGTTTTCCTGATAGCATTTTATCGCTTTAGTTTTTTATTTGAAACCCCATGACATTCATCATGAATTTACACATTATTTTGGGGTGGGGGGATCATGAAATATAACTATAAAAAGAGGACTGAAAATATAGAACCCTGAAGCAGGATAGAACTGCCATGTGAAACACCTCATGAGCATACAGACTTACCGGAAATCTAAATTCAAAGAAGAATGAAATTGAAATTGCATCAATTGGGCAGGCGCGTGGCTCATGCGTGTCATCCTAGCACTCTGGGAGGCCGAGACATGTGGATCCTTTAAGCTTGGGAGTTTGAAACCAGCCTGAGCAAGAGCAAGACCTTGCCTCTAAAACAAGCCGGCTTTGTGGCCAGAGCCTGAAGTCCAAGCTCACTGGGAGACTGGGCCTAGGAGTGTGAGGTTGCTGTGAGCTTGCTATGATACCATGGCACTCTATCCAGGTGACAAGTGAGAGTCTTTCTCAAAAAATAAATAAATAAAAGAAACTAAAATTGCATCGCTTTAGGTCTCCTAGAGACCCTGCTTCAAGATATTGTGAATATCCATTCCTATTCTTAAAGTGCACCCAGCCGAAGTGACTGCGCCAAAGTGACTGCATTACTGACTGGGGCAGTCCCAGCACAGAAGGACCACGTGGGCAGTGGCGTCTATACTTGTAGTCCAGGCAGAAAGGAAGTAACTGTACATGACTCATTAAAAGTTTCAAATAAGCACAAGTTTAGTTTGTTCTAACAACTCTGCAAGACACAATATCAGCAAAAATTAAATAGACATTGGGGGGGTTTAATGTAAAGGTAGTATTCTACCTTAAATTATAAATGCATTTTCTAGGTGTTCTTAATACTTAACAATTATTACTGAAGAGAGTGTAATTTGCCTGTCTAAATCACCTGCATACGACATGAAACATAGAGAGTAAAGGGAACTTTAAGTATGTATCAAAGTTTACTGTTAGTTTTATGACAGCACTAAATGATATATAAGAAAGCTGCCCGCAGCACTGTAGCGATGGCTAGCATAAAACAGCACAAGTGACCTGAAAGGCATAGCACAGGGCTGCGTGTGGGAAATAGATCATCCTGGCACTACTAAGTGCTCCGTGGGCTTTAAATATTTTATACCTTCTCTGTTTGTTAATGTTTCCAGTCAAACATGGATATAAATTTGAATACAGTCGGCTGGCCAGAGCTATGGTTCAGGAAGTCAGGCATTTATTTAATGGAACATGGATAAAGGAAGCTTAGTTTCTAAACCTGGTTTTTATTCACCTATTATACTTTCCAACATATTTTTTTAGTACTTGTATTGTCTACATTACAGAAATCAGGACAGAAAAATATAAAATGTAGAGTGGAGACAACACATGATCTCTTTGGTTACCCACCCCTTTCTCCCAATGAGAAAAGAACAATCAATCGATCAACCAATAATTTGATATATAGTGTTATAAGCTCTTTATTTGCCTGTATTCATCTAAACATAACCATAAATGTATATTAAACATAAATTCATGCGTACACACACACACACATAAAGGTACATACAAAGTTGGCCCTTGAACAACTTGAGGCTTAAGGGTACTGGACCCCTGCACAATTGAAATTCTGTCCATAACTTTTGACTCTCCCCAAACTTAACTACTAAGAACCTAGTGATGATCAAAAGCTTGACCAATAACATAAGTTGATTAACACTTATTTTGTATGTTATATGCTATATTTTTATAATAAAGTAAGCTAGAGAAAAGAAAATGTTATGAAGAAAATCATGAAGAAAATATAATTTGCTATTCATTAAGTGGAAGTGAATTATCATAAAGGTCTTCCTCCATCATCTTCAGACTGAAGAGAAGAAGAAAGAGGAAGGGTTGGTCTTCTTGTCTCAGGGGTAGCAGAGATGGAAGAAAACCCACATTTAAGTGGATCCACACCGTTCAAACCTGTGTTATTCAAATGTCTATTTTATATTTATCCATAAAACAATTATATTACAAAGTCTGCTTTGGAAATTATCTTTTTAAAAAATTTAATTTGCTGTGTCACTTGCTATATTAGGGTAAAATCATCTGTCCTTTTTCAAATTTTATTTGGAAATAATTTGAGACTTACATCAACATTGCAGAATAGTACAGAAAGTCTGTGTATACCCTTCACCCAGTTTCTTCTTGTGTATCAACTTGCATAATCATAGTCCAAGTATCAGAATGGAAATTGACATTGGTACAAAACTATTAACTAATCTACAGGCATTTTTCAAATTTAATCAGTTTCCCCCCTATTGTCCCTTTTTCTGTCTCTAGATCTAATCTGCAATCCTAGATGCATTAAATTGTGTGTCTTTGGTTTCCTTCATTCTGCTGTAGTTCTTCATTCTTGTCTTTCAGGATCTTGATAATTTTTATGAGTACTGGCCACTTACCTTATAGATTATCTCTAAGTTTGTCTGATGTTCTCTTATAATTGGACAGCACGAATAGCACAGCAATGATGTTCGCCTTCTCCGTGGATCACAGCAGGTGGTATGTGATGATCATCTGTCTTACTTCTCGTGATGTTATCTTTCATTGTTTGGATTGGGGCTGATTGCTAGGTTTCTCCACTGTAAAGTGACTATTTGTCCCTTTGTAATTAATAAATATCTGGGAGAAATATTTTAAGATAATGATAAAATCCTGTTTATAAATTTTTACTCATGAATTTCAGTATTCATCTGTGGTTCTTGCCTGTACTAATTATTACTGCAGTGTTTTCCTAGTTTTGTATTCCTCCCATTTTTGTATTTTGTAATTTTGTATTGCCCTCATTTCTTGTGCCTTTATCCATTTAGAATTCTTTTGTAAAGAACTATCTCTTCTCCATTTAATTATTTACTCACTTTTCCATGTATATATTAATCGACTCATGGATATTAATTTGATTCTGTGGGGTATAATCCCAACTGAACAATACAGAACAATACAATTATTCTGATTTTGTTTTTTAAATTGTTACAACAATTAGCCAATGACAGCTCCTTCAAACAAGTTAGGTTCTTTTTTTTTTTTTTTATGAGACAGAACCTCAAGCTGTCACCATGGATAGAGTGCTGTGGCATCACAGCTCACAGCAACCTCCAATTCCTGGGCTCAAGCGAGTCTCTTGCCTCCACCTCCCAAGTAGCTGGGACTACAGGTGCCCGCCACAATGCCCGGACATTTTTTGGTTGCAGTCGTCATTGTTTGGCGGGCCTGGGCTGGATTTGAACCCACCAGCTCAGGTGTACGTGGCTGGCGCCTTAGCCCGTTGAGCCACAGGCGCTGAGCTTCAAGTTAGGTTCTGTGTACATTTGACCACTCCCTGTATTCTTTCAAGCTCTTCCTTATTTTCTGTCATCACAAGGTGTTCTAGGCTCAACTTACATTTACCCAGCTTCAGCCATAGAACTGAATTGACCTGGTTTCCAAGTAGTCCAGGCTCCTTTTAGTAGAAAATTGTATTTAGAAACCAAGATGTAGGCAATAATATACTCGTTTTGTCATTTTAAGAAAAGTAGAAATACACCTAGGCTTATCTTAGTAGACAGAACTGAACAATCTATGCAAGTATAGTAAGCTGTATGCTCATGAGCCCATGGGCACACACACATACACGGACACACGAATTCTATATACACAAGCCTGTTGACTCACCATGAGGTTGCTTCCAGACAAACCCATTGTAAGTTGAACAATCTCAAATCAAACAATCATAAGTTGGGGACTCACTGTATATGTGTATGTGTGTGTGGTATATGTTTGAATCAGAAGTATAAATATTAGCTCATAGATCTGTATGTGTGCACACACACTAAGTAAAATAAATCAGTCATAAAAGGACAAATGCTGCTTAATTCTACTTATATGAGATATCAAAAATAATTAAACTCATAGAAACAGAAAGTAGAATGGTGGCTGGCAGGGGTAGCAATGAAAGGGAAATAGGGAATTGCTGTTGAATGGGTATAAAGTTTCAGTTATTCAAGATGAGTAAGCCAGAGATCCAATGTACTAACTGATGTAGCTAACACTGTATTATGTACTTAAAAATTTGTGTATGAATGATGCCAAAACTTAATACACACAGTTTTGATTTTAATGAAATACCACAAATTTCCTATGCAATTTCTGCCTTTCTTTGTTTCTAACTTCTTTCTCTGTAAGAAAGAAACCTGTCTGTTATTGTAGGTATTCACTTATTTGATCAATGCTAGTGAATGCATAAAGTAGTTACAGAGTTGCTAACACATACTCCTATGAGCAAACAGATACACTAACTAGTGTGTGGTACTGATTTTTATTATTTTTTAATTTTTATTTTTTGTCTTAGGCCCATAAATCCAATTAAAATTCTTTTTTTCCCAAAGTATTGTCTTTCTTTGGTTAATTTCCAGAGTCAGAGTCAGAATGGTGATGTTGACAATTTTTTCCTTATTTTATTATTTTTTGGGGGGAAGGAATTTTCCAAGCTCCTCATTCTGTCATTTCAGAAGTCAAATTTCTGTGAATGCTTTAAAAATGACTCATTATCTTTGCTTTTTAGTAGCTTGACTATGATTTGCCTCAGTGTTATTTCTTTAAAAAAATTTTTTTTATTTTTCATATAGATGTGTTTATTAGGTTTCCACTTTTTGCCTTCACAGAATTTAAAAGGCTTAAAATGAAATAACAATAACTACGTTTAAGATAAGGACTAGAAACAAAAACCATGTAAAGAATGAATGAAGATAAATACATTCAGAAAAGAAAACAGATGATTACTGCATCGAAATATTAAGCAATATTTCCAAGAAAGTAATATTCACATTGTCAAATAAGAGTATGTCTATATTACAGAATGCTTAGACTCTGATGCTCAGTATGAAGTCATTAGTTAACTTTTATTCTTTTTCCAAAGTCTTAAAAATTAGACATTTAATATTATATAAATAAAAGTAAAAGAAAGTTTCAAAAAACAGATCATGCCAAATCTTATAGACAATAGAAAAAGAAAAAATGTTTCAAAATCATTCTACTTGATCTGGATACACCTGATAGTGAAATTGGAGAAAATATATTGTTATAAAGGGAAATTACAAACATTTCACTTATAAATGAGGATGCAATATCCTAAACAACATATTGACAAGTTGAATTCAAAATTAATGTTTAAGTAATATACTTGGTCAAAATTGAATCCAATTTATGTGAGAATCAGTAACTATTTTCTTTCCTTTCTTTTTGTTTTCTTTCCCTCACCCCTTGCTCCTTCTCTCTCTGTCTGCTCTCTCCTTTCCCCATGCCCCACTGTGTCATTAATTTTCATTAATTATCCTCACTCAGTGTGATGTCTTTCATAATTATTTTATATAAGTTATATTGAGCTTTTGGGATATGTGTGTTAATGTCTTTCATCAATTTGGAAAATTCTTGGCCATTGCATTTTCAGATATTTTTTCTTCTGGATCTTCTTTTTTTCAAAGTTAAATTTCAAGCATGATGGATCACATGATCTTATAGCATATCTCCCTGTTTTTGTGCAATTTTATTTTGCAGATATTTGGCATTTCTTGTTTTGCTTGTTTTGGATAAGTAATCTTCACACTTACCAGTTGTTTTGCTATACCCAATCTGTTGTTAAATATAGGAGGTAATTCTGTTTATTTAAAATATTCTTTTTCAATTTCATTATTTTTCTTTTGTTTCTTTTGTACAGTTTTCATTTTTCAGATGAAATTCTCAGTAATCTGTCCTGTCAGTACAATATGTTTCTTAAGTTTTTCAAAATATTTTAAAATAGTTATTTTAATGATGTTATTGCCTGCTAAAACTAACATGTGTTCAACTTTGATTCTATGGTTTGGGACAATTTTTTCCTTGATTTTTGATCCCTAGTATCCTGATTTTTATGTTTCATTTTGTTTTCATGTATCATTTGATGTGTATTGTATGTTGACCTTTTTATATGAAAAATGACCAACAAGGATGTAAAAGATGCTCAGTTTCATAATAGACAATACTCCTTGTTCTGCCAGACTTAGATCTACGCTCTTGTTGAACTGAATCTGGAATATGTGGCAGCTCTAATTTATTTGAGTTCATTCTTGAATTCAAATATTTGGGGGATAAAATTTTGACTCCTAGTTTTAGAATGATTTGGTATCTATAAATTTTGAGACTCTTAAGATTTTTTTCATGTTTTCCAGGACTACTTTTGGGTTACTAGTGAATTCTAAACCACCATCTGTCCTCCATTATGCACACCAAGAGATCTTCCCCTGCCTTCCTGGTTTGTACCCCATATTTAGTACATTTCCATGTATTTGAAGCTTTTCTGAGATAGAATTTGGGGACAAATGAAAATGTACAATTCTTATGGGACTTTCTGGAATTCAATTTATTTTGTCATTCAACATGTATCCATTAAAAGTTTATCCTTACATACATAGTGTAGGGAAGGGTACAGCCTCTGTCTACTCTGCCTGCAGGCATAATATTAACTAGCAATTTTATCTTCTAGTTAGAACTCATTTCTCTCTGAAGTTTGGTTCATTTAAAATTATTTGCACCACTGGGGGGTGGGGGTGGGGGGAAATAATGTAATGAAGAATAATAAAATACATGTATTCAAAATAAAAAAAATAAAATTATTTGCACCTTTGGATTTTGAATGGTTTTTTAAACATCTATGACTTTTTAAAATTATCTAATTATTATTATTACTACTGCTGTAAGAGGAATGGCCTTTTGTGACTTTTTAAATAATGACCAGAGGTAGAAGTTTTATGTCAGTTCTCTTCTTTCTCCATGGGACCAGATAAAGAAAGAAGGGAGAGAATATACTTTGTATTATTTAGGGAACATTTAGAGAAGGATTGGGGGAATTAAAAAGTGATGTTTATGCATACAAACATGACTTCTTAATTGCACTTGGTTTTATTGTGCTTCACAGATTTGTGTTTATTACAAATTGGAGATTCATTGCAACCTTTAATTTAACAAGCCTATCTGCACCATTTTTCCAACAATATAACCTCATTTTGTATCTTTGTGTCATGTTTTGCTAATTCTTGCAATATTTCATACATTTTCATTATCATTATACCTATTATGGTGGGTTTTTTAAATTTCTTTTTTAAAATTTTAGATCAACACGAGGGTACAAACAATTAGGTTGCATTATTTGCATTTGTTAGATAAAGTCCAAGATGCATTTGAGCCCTATACTCAGGAGGTGCCATAGACCCTTCCATTGTGCTCATTAGTGAGGACTTATCAAGCCTCCCTCCTCCCCTCTCCCTCCCCTGTCCCCACTTGAATTTAATTGTGTTTTTCTTTCATGTAGGCATGTAGTTTATCTATCATTTTCATATTAGAATTGGGTACATTGGATACTTGATCTTCCAGTAAAATGTTATGGCAATTTGTGAACAGTGAATTGAGATTGCTATGGAGATTATTTTGGACTGTCACAAACCACACCCATGTAGGAGAGCAAACTTAATCAGTACATATTGTGTGTGTTCTGACTGCCCCACTGACTGACTATTCCCCATTTCTCTCCCTCTCCTGTGTCTCCCTACTCCTTGACATACAAAAACGTAGAAATCATGATAATGAATAATACACAATGTCCTCTAAATGTTAAAGGTTATCACTTTAAAGTGTTAAGGTGAAAAAAGGGGTTGCACATCTCTCACTTTAAATCAAAAGTGAGAAATGATTAAGTTTAGAGGGGAAGGCATGTGAAGAACAAAGAAAGGCTGGAAGCTAGCCTTCTGGCACCAAACTGTTGCCAAGCTGTGAATGCAAAGAAAAATTTCTTGAAGGAAATTAAAAATAATAACACACAAATAATAAGAAAGCGAAACAGCTTTACTGCTGGTGTGAAGAAACCTTTTGTAGTTTGGGTAGAACGTCAAACCAGCCACAATGTTTACGCTAAAGTCTAATTCAAAGCAAAACCCTAACTTTCTTAAATTCTATGAAGACTAACAGAGGCGAGGGAGCTAAAGGAGCAAAGTTGGAAGGTAGCATAGAGTGGTTCGTGAGGCTTAAGGAAAGAAACAATCTTGATAATAGAGGAAATGCAGGTGAACAGAAAAGTGTGGATGGAAAAGCTGCCTCAAGTTATCCAAAAGCTGTAGTGGAGATCATTGATGAAGTTGACTAAACTAGACAACAGGTTTTCAGTGAAGAAAAAACTGGCTTCTGTTGGATGATGATGCCATTCAGGACTTTTATAGCCAGAAAGACGTCAGAGCTTGGCCTTAAAGCTTTAAAAAACAGGCTGACCCTCTTTGTATGGGGCTAATGCAGCTGGTGACTAGAAGCTGAGGGCCAATGTTTGCTTACCATTACAAAATCTTAGGATCCTTGAGATATACTTAATTTACTTTGTGCTCTATAAATAAATAAAACCCAATAGTGCTCTATAAATAAATAAAACCCAACAAATCCTGGGTTACTACACATTTATCCACAACATGGTTTACTCAATATTTTAAGCACATTGTTGAGATCTACCATCAGGAAAAAGATTCCTTTCAATATATTCTTGCTCATTGACACCTGGTCACCTAAGAAATCCCATGAAGATGCACAAAGAAACTATTGTTTTTTTGCCTGCTAACAGAACTTTTAAGCCTTATTCTTCAAGAAATACATTTTATAGGTCTATGTCTGCTATGCATAGTGATTCCTCTGATGGATCATTATCACAGGCAAAGTAAATTGAAAACATCTGGAAAAGATTCACCATTCTACATGTCATTAAGAACATTTGTGGTTCACGGGAGGATGCCAAAATAGAAAAAATTGATTCCAACCATCCTGGATGACTTAGAGAAGTTCAAGACTCCAGTGGAGAAAATAACTGCAGATAAGCTGGAAATAGTAAGAGAACTAGAGTTGTAAGTTGAGCCTGAAGATATGACTGAATTACTATAATCTCATGACCAAACTTGGATAGAAGAGGAGTTGCTTCTTGCAGATGAGCAGAGAAAGGGGTTTCTTGAGATGGAATCTTCTCCTGGTGAAGATGCTGTGTTATTGTTGAAATGGCATCAGAGGATTAAGAATATTTCATAAATTTACTTGATAAAGTAATAGCAAGTTTTGACAGAACTGACTCCAATTTTGAAAGAAATTCTACTGTGAGTAAAATTTTATCAAATGGCAGTACTTGGTGCAAAGAAATCTTTAATGAAAGGAAGAGTCAATCAAAGCAGTGCACTTCATTGTTGTCTTATTTTAAGAAATTGCCACATCTTCCCAAACCTTCAGCAAACACTACCCTGATCAGTGAGTAGCCATCAACATCCAGGAAAAAATATCCACTAGCAAAAAGATTATGACCCACTGAAGCTAAGACAATTGCTGGCATATTTTAGGCATAAAATATTGTAATTAATATATGTGCATCCTTAGACATAATGCTATTACACACTTAATAGACTACAGTATGGTATAAACATAAATTTTATATGCACCTGGAAACCAAAGAATTCATGTGCTCACTTTACTGCAGTATTTTATTTATTGTGGAGATATATCACTAAACCTGCAATATCTCCAAGGTATGCCTGTATATGAGTATGTGTTATGTGTGTTTTCAGATTAGATGCAAAAATATTGTTTGAAGGTATTTAAAATATTTTTAAAATGTTAAAAGCATTTTTATTATGTAAAGAAAAAACTCTTTGCTCTATAAAGCTATATTTTCAGATCTCAAGAACAAACACAAATTGTTGGTTAAGTGTAACTCATTTTCAGTGGCAATGGTTATTTTATGCAAATTTATGAGGAAACTTGACAAGAGAATTAAATGTCTTCAATAACATCTGCCTGAAAATGTTCAGTGCATTCAACATCTGAATGGATGTGCATCAAAACAAGTTTTAATGCTTCTGAGTTAGACTGAGGCCTATGGATACTTCCGAGTCTAATGTAAAGTATCATGTGAGGAAGATACAGTCTGTGTACGTAAAATTTTTTTCCCTTTAGGATGAAAACTGCATGCAAGGCATTTTAGGGAAATGGGTTTTTTAGCCTTCTGGTGATACTTGTGTTTTAATTTGTGTTTTATGACTTATACTCAAACATGACTAAATTTGGTCTTTCTATAAACAGGATAGGCTGAATGAAGTCAAAATAATACAGTAAACCTCCATAGCTGACTACCTTCCTACACTGACCACTGTCTTAAGTTGATCTCATGTTAATAAACCAGATGTACACCACACGTACTCAGTGAAAGTTCCTTATGTTGACCACCTCTGTATGTTGACCAGTATGTTACAGTCCCTTGAATGGTCAACTTACAGAAGTTCTATTGTTTTATGAAAGAAGCTGGAGGTGCATAGTAATCATCCTGATCATCTTCCAAAATGCAACACCTCCTTTCATACTAGTTTTATGACTACTACATTGCACTTATTTGTGCCTTTTATGTAGAAAGAGAATACATTTTAGAAAACAGTAGACCTTGCATAAATATCTTATATATTCTTGGTCAGTTGGGTGACCTTTGACTATATGCACTGACATAGTTCAAATCTTATGTTGAAATTTGATCCCCAGTGTTGGAAGTGGGGTTTGGTGGGAGGTGTTTGAGGGCAGATCCCTCAAGAATAGCTTGGTGTCCTTCCCTGGGATAACAAGTGGCTTCTTACTTCATGTGTTCACTCAAAAGGGGAACTGATGTTTAAAGGTATCTAGCGCAACCTCCTCCCTCTCTTGATCCTTCTTTCGCCATGTGACACATCTGCTTGCCCTTCACCCTCTGTCTTGATTTGAAGCTCCTTGAATCCATCACCAAAAGCAGAAGCTGGTGTCATGCTTGTGCAGTCTGCAGAACTGTGAGCCAAAAGAACTCCTTTCCTTTATAGTGTATCCAGTTTCAGATACTTCCTTATAGCACTTCTAAATAGACTAACACATGTACATTAGCAGATATGGCCCTTTTTAAACTTAAACCTTTTCAAGTTTTCCTAATAAGCTTTCTTAACATGTTCAATAAGGCTGTGCCTTCTTAGTTTAACTGGACTGTACAACAGCTTGATTTTTATAGCACAGCCATGCTAGTCTTCTTTTGGTCTAGATCTGGCACTTCTTTGGCATTGTAAAATTAATTAGAAAATCTTGGAAATATCCAGTAACAACACTTGCAGAAAAGACATCATCCTTCTCACAATGGCTACAGTCATCACACCAATAGGACTCATATACAACAACAGTAGATCACATCTGAATGGGCTACAAGGTTCAGATCCTACCAAGAAGGGGTTTGCAGGAAGACTCAAAGGCAAAAAAAGGAAGATAAAAATAAAGACCTTAAAGGAAATGAAACCTCAACCACCAAAGGCAATAGTAAACGTGAAATACACACAGCCTGACATCTAGCTAGATTAACATCAAACCTCTCTCAAAAGACCAGTTTACTTTAAATTTTACTGTTCTCAAAAGACCTATTTACTATAAATTTAAAAAGGCAAGTAAATAAATGAAATTTACATCAGATTTCTAATTAGAAACCATGCAAATAATAGCACAATAAAGTATTTATACTGTTGAAAGAAAAACACACCTAGAATTCTATGTCCAGTGAAATTATCCTTTGATATTAAAAGAGAAATAAAGAATATCTTAGGAAAACAAAAATGAAGGAAAGTCCTTACAACAGAAAGGAAGTGGCTAAAGAAGTTCTGATGGAAGAACAAAATTATATAGGTTACAGACTCAGAAAATCATTCAAAAGAGAAGACAATCAAAAGAACAATTAAGGTAAAATAAAATCTTTTTTTTGAATTCTTGATTCATATGAAAGTAAAAATAACACTAGATTATTAGATGAGTATGGCAATTGGGTAAGTAAGATAAATGGCAACAATATAATAAAGAATAGGAAGAGGAATGGAGAACACTGTTAAAAATCACCTATGTTATCTGTGAAGCAGTCTAGTGTTATTAGTTGCAGATTTGGATTGGCGTAATCCTATATTGCAAATATTAGAGAAACCACTAAAAATTCTAGAAGAAAATGTAAAATGAATATACTCAGAGTATATGGGGTTGTTTTGTTCTTTCTTGCCGGTTTGCTTGAATTCTTTATAGATTCTGGTTATCAGTACTCTATCATATGGATAGTATGCAGATGTTTTCTCCCATTCTATTGTCTATTTGCTCTTTTTATTGGGTCTTGTCTGTGTAGAAGCTTTTAATTTGATCAGGTCCTATTTATATATTTTTGTTGTTCTTGTGAATATTTGGGGGATCTGTGAATGTTGTAGGAGTCTTGTTCATGAATTCTTTGCTTAGGGCAATGTCTATAAAATATTTGCGAACATTTTCTTTGAGAATTCTATAGTTTTATGCCTTAGGTTTAAGTATTTTACCATGATGAGTTAATTTTTGTGAGTGGTGAGAGGTGTGGATCTGGTTTCAGTCTTTAACATGTGACTATCCAGTTTTCCCAGCATCATTTATTGAATAGCTATTCTTTTCCTCAGCACATGTTTTTATCTGTTTTGTTAAAAATCAGATGGATATATGAGGATATATATTGATTTCATTTCTGGGTTCTTTTTTCTGATCTATAGGCCTATGTCTCTGTTTTTGTGACAGTAGTATGCTGTTTGGGTTATAATAGCCTTATAATATAGTTTGAAGTCTGGTAAAGTAATGCCTCCAACTTTGTTCTTATTACGTAGGGTTGCATTGGCTATTTTCTGGTTCTATATCAAGCATAGAACTATTTTTTCTGGATCTGCAAAGCAAAGGGATTAGTATTTTAATGAGAATTGCATTGAATCTAAAAACTCATTTTGGGAAGTGTAGCCATTTTAATAATGTTGATCCTGCAAGTGCATTAGCATGATATATTTTTCCATTTGTATACATTATCTGTAATTTCACTCTTCAGTGTTTCATAATTCTCCCTGTAGAAGTCTTTTACCTCCTTTGCTAAATACATTCCTGAATAGATGGGGAAAAACAAACCAAGTATGTTTTGTCTCCTTGTTTCTACCCCACAAGGACTCATTTAGACTCAATGTGAAAGGTTGGAAAACAAAATTCCATGAAATTGGAAACCAAAAGTAAACTGACATAGCCATTGTCATGTCAGACAACACAGACTTTAAGTCAACAAAAGTAGAGAAAGATGAAGATGGTCACTATATAATGCTGAAGAGAACAATTCAACAAGAAGATGAAATAATCATAAACATTTATGCACCCAGGTAGTTATAGCAAACTCTACTCAAACTTAAATAAAATGAAAAATATGAACATCATTATTGCTGGGGACTTCAACACCCACTGACAGGACTTGACAGATACTCCAGACAGAAAATAAACAAGGAAATAATGAACTTAAACTGAAGTCCAGAACAAATAGACTTAAAAGACATTTACAGAACATTCTACTCCCAAACAACTGAATTACATTCAGAATTTGCTTAGTAATACAAAAGAGGCAGAGATAGTCTTCAGAAACTTAACTTAGCAAATAATGTATAAGATTTTCATGAAAATTCATTTTAGCCACCAATTCTTCACTATTCTGTTTAGTATAGTCCCAGGCTCTGAAGGGATCATTCCATACTTCTGCTACTTTCTATTGAGTAAAAGTACAATGTTAGAAAATACAAAGTTTGATTGATGATGAAGATAAATAAGGTCCTGAACATTGGCTGCTAAAATTATACCTTTTATAATGAATGTTCATTTAGGAAATAGAAGTCTGGGACCAATTTTAAATTGACATTCATGCAGGAAGTTGGTGACACTTCCAGAATCACTCTCTGGGTGAGAATTGAACCTGCAAAGTTAAAGTTTAAACTCTAGTCATACTTAAAGCCTACTTTTGAGTTAACAGTGTTCAGTTTTGTCAGCACTGATAGACACAGCCTTATTATTTATAACATCCTATTGCCCACACATTTGCTTTTCTTCCTTTCTGGTATACAAGGAAGGTCCTACATCTAAATATACTTTTTTAAATTGCATTTTTAATTGACGTATAATAATCACCATACATATTAATGGTGGATACAGTAATGTTTCGATACATATAATACATAGTGATTAGATCAGGTTAATTAGCAAATCTGTTATCTCCAGCATTCTTATTGTAGACCATCCTTGAGTCCAAGTTTTATTCACCCATAATCAAGTCAATTTTCAAATGCATTTACTAACGCAGTAAATCTGGAATTTTTAGTAAGCATGCACACAACGATAATTTTGGTCTTCTTCATTGTTATATTGCAATCAACTCCCAGGCATATTTCACCAGGTGTGTGTGTGTGTGTGTACCTTTGTCCTGTGTCTATTTCCTCATGATAGAGACTTTGTATTTCTTCTCCTGGGAGTGATGTTGACAAAACACTAGCATCAGCCCACTATAACCTCCTCCTTAGTTGTTAGGACCCCAGAATGCGGCTTTCTACTCCAAGCTTAGAAACCTCAGAACCAACCAACTAGACCCAACCTCCTCTTCTCAAGCATCTATGTTTTAATGGTTTCAACTTTTCACTCCATTTCCTTCACCTTGGGTTAGTAGATGCTTTCTATTTAATATACTTATTATCAAGTATATAGCAGTGATGCCTTAATGTATAAAGTATTCTTTTTTGGCATTTTGTTGCCTATTTAACAATTCTGCATACCATGCTAACTATTCTCCATACAAATTCTCTGTTAAAATAACTAACCATATGAAGCAGCTGTCCTGCTAGACACTGACTGATAACAGGAATTTTTATTGGGAGTGGTCCCAGGAAATGGTCTCTCAAAGATAAGATTTATGAATCAGCCTGTTTGTGTCTCAGAGCTTGGGCAGAATCCTGATCTCTTTGCCAGCGGGAAATGGGATGCTGGTTAGTCAAGAATGTTGCAGAATTATGAGTGTTCATTGGTTTTAACTTCGAGGAGTTGCCTTCTCAAGCAGGCATTATCCCCATTTTATAGCAAAACACAGAGAAACTTGAGAACTTAAGTAAAACACCCAGGGCTGATATTTTGAGGACTATAGTGTTTCTACAATAAATTTTGTTACGTGAGTATTAACTATAAAAACAGTGTTACAGACTAGTCTTAGGCAGTAAATGTTTAACAACTAATTCTTTAAAAATAACTTATTTTTAGATAAGATACGGCCAATTTCTTGGTTTTAATTATGACCTGCCACCTTGGCCCTGGCAGTGCTGATGCTGTGGCAGATGGAGGAACCAGCTTGCTGGAAGGGCCAGACACCTGCTGGGGAGACACTGGCGCCTTGCTGTCTTCTCCTCTGCTCATCTGGCTAGTCCCGTTTCATGGATGGCGCCTTGCCTGTCTCCTCCTCTTGCACCTCCAACTGGCCAATGTCATGTCAGTTTCCAGGGCCTGAGTCTTCATTGGACAGCTAGCTGTAACTGATGAAGACCCACGCATTAAGAAGTTCCAGCAAAACAACCCCCTGGAATTATATAAACCTCTGAGCAGAGAGCTCCCATGCAGACCTCGGCTGGACCTTGGAGAGGGAGCAGGAGAGCTTGTTCCACTCTTGGGTCCTCTCTGCCTGGAGGTTTGGTTTTCTTTGTCATTGTAATTCTTATTTCCTGTAAATAAATCCTGACTTACCACTCCTCCTGTGGTCCAGTAGATTCCTTCTTCGAATCGCTGAAACCAAGAACCTGAAACTCTGGCATCAATATTTTATAGGCAAATGAAACTTTTGTGGGAGGTATTGTGTTACTCAGAGTATTAGTAAAGACATTGTTTACCTATTTTCTATATCACATCAACAGGCATTTACTGAATATCTGATATGTACTTGCTTAGGTACTAGGTATGAGGGTCCCTGGGTAAACGTATCATCCCTAAGTTAAACATCAGAATGGCGTTTTATTTATCACTTGTGATGACTAAGATAAATTTTCTGTGGTTGCACTCCTGTGAGCCCCATTGATAGAAGATCTTATAATCTTATGGAGCAAATGAGGCTTATAAACTAGAAA
Organism: Perodicticus potto; assembly: GCA_963574655.1. NCBI lineage: Eukaryota > Metazoa > Chordata > Mammalia > Primates > Lorisidae > Perodicticus > Perodicticus potto. Next base: position 29,691 of record CAUYRH010160311.1, read on the forward strand.
CAATTACTAATTAGTACAGTTAATTTAGAGTCAAATGATATCTTGTACGTATCAAGATGCATTCAGTATAAATCATGAATGCTTCATTTGTCAGAATAGAGTTGAAAAAGCAAGAAGGCTTCACAGTCAACACTGAGATTGAGGTTTAAACTTCAGTGAAATTGTAGTAAATAGAAGACGGAGAAGTTGCCCATGGAAGAGCGCACAACATAGTGATGATAAAGAGGGGTTGAGCACATGAACAAGGCAAAAAATGTAGGTTTTCAGAGTAGTTGAAGTGCTTAATTAAATAAGTGTAATTATACTAAATACTAATGTAATCATGCATCTTATATTAGCAATTTAACCTGCATTAAAATTGTTTAGCGCAGAAATCATGAGGATTTGCAAGTGCGACCTGGAATAAGTGAGAAGATGCTGAATAATTTGAGGCTGGTGAACGGCACTGGTAGGTCAGAATAATACATCAGGATGAGAAAGTATTGGGGCCAGAGGAGAATATTCATAAAGGTAGATCTAGGGCCTGAGAATAGCTTTAGAAGACAAGAAAACTCTGTGGCAAAATCTCTTCCTGCTGGGACCAGACCAAATACTCAATGCATCCTCAGTCCACACTTCGTTACCTTCTGTCCATCTGTGAGTGGGCTGGCCCTCCCCCCTCAGTTTTTTTTTCTTCTTCCCTTCCAGAGTCATCCTTTTAAAGGGTGTGGTGCAAATTGAAAATGAAATGGTGCAGAAGAAGTATTTTTTGCAGAATACAAAAAATATATAGATATGTCCCTGATCTGTTGGACACAGATGTAGAACAGCATCAAGATATGACACCCTCTTGTGACTCATCTCATTCTGACAGGTACTCTGAAATAAAATACAGTAAAACTCGTCATCTTTTACATTATTATTATTTCCAAGGGAGTGCAGAAATGGCTCTTTTAGAAGAGAATTTTTTTTATCATGAAACGCCTTCTAAAGGTTCCAAGTAATTTCTCAGAGTAGGCAATTACAATAGCAACAACAATTGTTTATTGAGTGCCTACTGTGTGCCTGGAACTGATCTAAGTGCTGTGCAGGTTTTAAAGATAAAACAACCCCCATAGCCGGGTGCTGTGGCAGGCGCCTGTAATCCCAGCAACTCGGGAGGCTAAGGCAAGAGAATCACCTAAGCTCAGGAGTTGGAGGTTGCTGTGAGCTGTGATGCCACAACACTCTACCAAGGGTGACAAAGTGAGACTCTAACTCTAAAAACAAACAAACAACAACAACAACAAAAAAACCATGAGAATAGTTCTATGAATGTCATCACTAACCCCAGACAATGAATGGCAGAGACAGGATTTATAATCAGTCATTCTACTGTAGATTCGTTGTTCTAAACATAATGATAATTGTTCATTGGTGCATAGTATATCTGAAGAAATTCCCGGGAAAAAAAAGATTCAAAAAAGTCATTCAGAAAAGATAATTATTGTCTTTTACTTGAATTTCTATTTTAAAAATAGAAAATATTATTACTTCTCTTGGTAAATATAGTATCATATTTGCAATATTATTACAAATTCAAGCCTCATATTTACAATATTATTAAAAATTCAAGGAGAATCCAGGGGGTCTCAATCAGGGAAGACTTTTCCCCAGGGAATATCTGGCAATGTCTGGAGACATTTTGGTTGCCAACAAGAGGCTGCTACTGGCATCTGGTGGGTTAAGACTCCGGGTGTTGCCAAAAATCTCACAAGACATGAGTTCTTCACAGCAAAAAACTACACAGATAAAAATATCAAAAGTGCTAAGGTTGAGATATCATGACATAATCCAAAACTGTTCTCTTTGAATTATTCTTAAAATAAAATAAGAAAACCAATTCTAATAAATATTTACTGAATTTTTCTCATTTCTTCACCTTCTACATTCAGATTACTCCAAAATTCCGTTCTCCAAATTGGATCCTAAATCCTACCAATTATCATTCTAAACCTTAGGACAAGCCACCATCACTTCTGCTTCCCTTCTTGTTCCTCCCACGTTTTATTACTTGCAATGTAATTTTTCCAAAATATAATCTAGAATGTGGCCCTTCTCTGTTCCATACTCTCCAGTGACTTCCTTTTAGAATTAAAATAAAGTCCAATTTGCAAATTATGACCTGCAATATGCCACAGGATTGGAACACTGCCTACACTTAGTTTCTATTAGCCGTGAAGCTCTATTCTTTCACTATTTTCCAGGCATACGATCTTTTGTCTTCCCAGGGATATGCGAAAGTTCATCCCAGACTCCAGGCTTTGAACTTGCATTTCTGCTTCCTAGAATGTCGTTTCTTCTGAATTTGGCATTTTGATTCTTCAGGGCCAAGCTGCAGAACTTTCTACAAGAAGACTTACTTTTCTTATAGTATTTATCATTTTCTGAAATTATCTTGTGTCTTTATGTCTCATGTGACTATTAATTACAAGTGTATGAGCTTTGGGAGGAAGGGACTTCATTTTGCATTGCTATTATATCCCTCAGGTCTAGGTGATCAATAAATAGTTGCTGCACAGTGAGTGACTGATGGGAAGAATGAGGGCTATGTGTTCAATAAGGTAGACACAGTATCTGTCCTCTCTTAGGATACAGGTGCTTTCTTCTTGGAGGATAAAGTGTAAAATGGCGCTAAAAGAGGAGAAAGAAATCAGACCAGTGGAGGTAAGGAAAAGTTTTCTGGAAAGATGAACTGTGGAACTCTTAGGCTCAGGGCTGAAAGTGCACAGAGACTCCTGCAGGTACTGAAAGGGGATCCCCTGTGGCTGCTCTGCAGACAGGCAAGAGTGAGCAGAGTGGAGGCTGGAGGGTAGAAAGGCTGAGCTTTGTTGGGATATAGACTTTCCCATAAGAGAATGGAGGCTCTAGAAGAATTTTAAATCAGTAGGTAATGCTGTCATGTTACATAGCAATCAAAACACAGAACCTGAAGTAACCTAGGCTGCACCTAAGCCACGTTTGTACTAACAATGAGGTCATGATCTGGATAAATAGAAGGGTTGCTGATGAATGGAGAATTCCTGCTAATGTTTATAATCCAGCATTTAGGTCTCATCCCGGGCGACTTATAAAATGGCCCAGTGCAAAGCAGAGTGGCAAACTCTAGGTCAAGTGACACACTCTTTTCTGTAGTATATCAAGCAAGCACTTCATATATTTCAAGACATGCGTTTTTGACTAGTGAGACTACTCCAGTAGTGAACGCTGACATAATTTTCCATTTTAAGGAAATTAGATTAACTTTTTTTCTCTTCTATTTTAACCTGCTAAATTATGTTTCCAAAAGGTAAAGTGGTCAGATTCAATCAGACCTTCCTTCATTATCCCAGCCAAGGCTTTGGGTAATTATTTTTTATCTCAGATCACTGTGATTTGTCTTCCATTTATACAACATGATCATTGTAGATTACCAAAATCTCAGGAGAATATGTTAAAATGTCAGTATTCAGTAATTATTATTTTATTTTTAAATAATATTTACATACTCTAATTGCATTACTAAGTGCGAAGTGCCCCGGCTTAGGCATATTAAGCAGGAAGAGAATAAGTATATGCAAAACATCAAGCTAAACAGTCATTTGGATCTCCATGAAAAGATAACCCAGATAACCCAGGACACAATGTGAATGGTTTGGGGAATGTGCAATCAGATCCACCTTCACAAAGTATTAAAATAACAGCAAATGATTTTACTTTAGTTTTCTAATTTTCAAACCAAAGTTAATGAAAAATTATTTGGGTGTTTATGTTTAAGAAACGGTTTGAACTTAGTCTAGGAGTTCTTGACAATGCCTGTAACTCTTGTATAATGAGAAATGAATTTTCACTTTTCTTTGTATCTTCTGTATCTAAACAGTGCTGGGCACAAAGTAGGTAGGGAATGTGTATTTGCTGAATGGAGCAGAATGGGAATAACTTGGCTTTCTCCCTTGAAGTTTATTTGGCTGTTAGATTAATTGTTATGCAATTTGTTTAAATATATATGAAATCTCATGTTGAAAAGTGATTGCATATTAATTGTGTCTTTACTTCAAGTAGAGATATTAGGTGCTTACACATCAAGTCTTCTGTCTTTTTTTCCTTTGCAAATGTATCCTATTCAGTCCTTCTCACTACAGGGACACCTGTGATTCCTCAGTGTTTAGCTTTTGTATAACCATGAATGTCTTATTTGTACATGAATAATTTAAATTCAAATCTTATCCCACCTATAAATTTACTGACATTGAAATGTGGACAATATAAAGCATATTGTTATTAATATTAAAGTAATGTGAAACTAGGTAGAAGTTTGCTTTGCATTAATAAGGCCTTTATGCAAACTATTTTCCCCTTGCAAATTAGTAATGCAGAAATGTTAATGTCATTCTCCAAGGAATCATGAACTTGAATATATGACAATGTCAGCATTTTAATGCATATTTAAAAAGAAAAAATAACAAAAATTTTATTTGAAAATATGTACTAATACACTTTTAAATGTTGAAGTTAGATTTAGTTTTTAGGTTAAAAGGATGAGGAAAATGAATCAGATTAAAACAGACCAAAATAAAACAGAACTTACTAAAATTCCAAATCCAGCAAAAATCTTATATGTTTTTCATTTATTTTGTCAAATTACTGCATATTAAATAACTTATTTGAAGCTGTATTTAAATAACTATATCAAGACAATAGACATGATATCTATTTAAGGTTTATTGAAATTATTACATGATACGATACGTAAAGTATGTTTATGACTTATTATTTAGCATTGTTACAGACTTTTCAAAAGAGATGTAGAGAAAAATGAATTTTCAAGTCTGCATTTTCTAAGCACCCAAAGTACATGTGCAAAATAATTGATTTATATAAAAAGTCACATTAGTCATATCTCATGATTAAGCTAACAATATTTTAGGTTTTTTTCAAAAAATTGGTAGTAAAATGTTAGGTGCATAGATGATTCTTATATTTCTTAAACTTTCATTTATAAAGGAAAGAGAACTAAAAAGATAACTATCTGTAATATAAAAAAAATTAAAACATTTCCTAAGACTGTTGGTTAAAGATTTTTTCTTCTTAATCATGTACATTTCTCTTACAATTATTTTAGTTTTTATTCAATTTGCATTGGCTCCTTATCTGTATCTTCCATTCTTTCTTCACTCCCTATGTACTGGAAACTCTCTTACTGGCTCACAGTATGATTTTCACCAAGTTCTGCTTGAATTTCACTGTGAACAAAATGACCCAGCCTATAGCACAGTTCCATCTCCCAACTCTGGACTAACCAGGCAGTTTCCTTCTCCACACCTGGGGAAAGCGTGTGCCTCTCCAGATCAGTGCCTTCGTGAATTTATTTTTTCTAGTCTTTAAATTGAATCCCAATATTCCTTTGCGGTTCTATTCTACTACTGAGCCCATGCCTTTTCCACATCACTGTAGTAATTACTTAAGTCACTGTCAGCCAAAACCTAATTCAGAAAAATACAGAACCTGTCATGCAGAAACTCAACTGACTGGCTGCTGCCAACTGGCATTGTGATTTGTCCTGTATCCATGTTATTTCTGAGGCTTCCACCTCTGCTCAGGGTTTGATCTCCTCTTGCCTCCTTAGAAACCTGCCCATAATTTATCCTCCTCTCTCTCTTCTAGAGATAGGTCATATTTTCATGCTTTTTGACATGTCTAACTTTTAAAATTCATACTTCAATTTGAGAATTCTACAATGTTAGATTTTTGGACAATTCTTACAAGAATTTTGGATTTATTCTGATGATTCCTTGTGAGTTTCCTCTGATCATTAAAACTTTTTCTTACATCTCTGTCAATGTGGATCAGAGCCAGCTTCTTGGGAAGGCAACCAGATTTCCAGTTGTTAGTGGAAAGCAAACAAGACCAGTGTCAGTTACTCCACCATGACCAGAAGTGAAAGCTCTGTCATTGTTTAAGATTGTTTTTGTTTTTGAATATGCTAAGGTGCCACCCATATTAAAAAAAAAACTTATTTCCCAAACCTTGACCTTCCCAGTTCAATCAGTGAGATTAATAAGGATAGTCCAATAATAATCGCATATTATCCACTTTGATAATATTGTCAAGCACTGTTGACTCTGTTTACAGAAAATGTTTGCATTTTATTCACTTTCTATCTCTAATCTACACCAGGTCATTGTTTCCCCTCATCTCAGTATGGCCATAATTTCTAAATTGACCTCTTTGGTTTTAGCCTCACTCCATTCCTGACAACTAGACAGAGCAATTCTTTAATAGAGTAGATTATATCACATCACTTCTCTGGGTAATACCCTCCAATGGCTCCCTACTTATTTAAAATAAAATGCAAACTTTGGCTTTCCACAATCTAATTCCAGCCACCTTTCTGATTGCCTCTGTTTATTCCCTCTTTATTAGGAAAACCCTTTCCAAACTTACATTCTTTGTTTTCTTCAATATAAGGCTTAGGTAACTCTAGGCTTCTCTCTTGACCTGGCAGGTAACTCCATCAAATACACATATTGTATCTGAATAAGTCCCAGATTTACCAATAGTTGTATATAGTTCCCTACTGAAATGGTCCCATCTGTTCTGTTTTTATGCAGTTTTATATATATATAGCTATAGATATAGATATATGTATACAAACATATATACAAACATATATATACATATGTTATATATATTTGTGTATATATATACATTTTTGTGTGTGTGTGTGTGTATATATATATGTATATATATAAAAACACAAAGCATGGCTATATGTATATATATATGCACATATTTGCTGTTTTCAAGGAGAAATGGAAAACAAAGGTGGCTCTAATTCAAACCCTATCCCTTTCATGTTTACTGTTTATAAGTGAATAAAGTTAAATAGGCAAATAAATATAACTCACAATTGAAGACATTAAATGTTATAAAAGAAATACAGTGGACATGCATGGGACAGGAATGCGAAAAACAAAAGGATTTCTTTTTCTGGATGATGGAAATAAGGAAGGTATCATGAAAGGGAGTAGCATTTCACCCTGGACTTGAATTTAGAAAAGTTTTGGTCGTATTGACTCAGGGAGTGTGAATTTGATCTGTGGCAAAAGTAACAGGAGCAAAACCAAGGCGATTGGAAAGCTTGGGGGTCTGATTGGAGAAGAGTTGATAATTCAGTTTGAATATTATGCCAGTTCTATAAAGGGCTCTTACTTAAAGGACATTTTTACAGGTTGTGTAATGGTAACAGTCACTCCATCTTAAAAATAGCTAACAACTCTTTCTTTTACAATGACCAGTTATGTGCTCCCAGGAATAGGTCGTGAGCAAGTAACTGTGGAACCAGGATGGTGGGAACCTTCCACCCCTAATGGAAAAGGTTGTGGTTAAGCTGACAGATGGCCCATTACTGAAGTTAACTAGCGGAACAAGACATGCTGAGCTGCATGTAGTCAGCTATGCCCAAGCCCCCTTCCCTTTAAAAACCTTTCCTCCAGCCTGAGGAATTTGAAATGACCTTTGCAACATGAGTTTACCATCCCCTCAGGATGCCAGCTCTTAATAAACCTGCCTTCCTTCCACTAATTCTTTGTCTCTTGAGTCTGGCTTTTGAGTGGCAGGTGGCTGAGCCCGTGTTCAGTTAAAACTGCACTCTCCATTTAGTCAAAGAGTTGTTAATGAGCAAATGATTCTTTATTTTAACTCTGACCATTCTTTTAGTTATATTTCAATAGGTCAATATGGCAAACGTAGAGGATAAAGGAACATAAAGCCAAAGCCCAACGGTGCCACTGTTGGATTTAGTGCCACACACCCTGTCCTTACAACCCCTCCTTCCACTTCCAGCCTCTCTCGGAGTGATGGTCCTGCTGAGAGGGGCAAGCTGAGCTGTAACCATGCTGCTCAATGCAAGGCTGCTGGCTTCTGTCCTCGGCTATCTTTGGCCCCTCCTTGGCTTTCAGCCCGTCTAGATGAGTTTTGAGTTGGGGGAGACCGCCTGAGCAGCCTGGTCAGCCCACAGCTCGGCTGTTTGTGGTGTCAGGCCGTGGCTCTTTGTGACTTTATGGCATTGCTCAGGGAGTGCCTATAAAGTGGGGGATTTGCTTCTTTCTGTTTCTACCAAATGTCTGCTCTCTTTACTTCATGTACAATTAATGGTAGAATTTAATGCAAATAAGGAAAGTTTTGAATCAATGTTTACACGGTTCTCAGTTACAAATCATACTTATGTTGGCCCATCATTTGGAAGCAAGGTTAAAATAAATTTCTGAGTTCTAGACAACTGTAGTCTGTAACATTTTCTATGAACTGATTATTAAGAATAATAAAAAGGTGAACACAATCTTGAAAGTAAGAATTATCCTTTTAGAATAGCATGTTTGAAGATTTTTAATGACATATTAATAGGTATTCTTATACAAATCATTCTGTGATAATAGAAATACTTAAAATTTATTTCCAAACTTTTCAGTGCTTATAATAAGCTATTATGCATTGTGAAGCTTCCAAAAGGGAGTATGGTGTTCAATGTTATCAAAACATGTTTGACTATAGAAACTTTTTTTCCAAAATAATTTACCAGGCTAAGTTCACAGAAAAGACTTGAGAAAGAAGTGCTGAATGTTAGAAAGAAGAGCAGAAGGGTTTGAGATGAGAGGTTTCATCTTTCCCTGCTCAGTTCTTTTCCTGGACCTTACATTCATGCTGGTAAAGTAGAATAATTAAAGCCATTTGTTAGCTACTTCAGAGGAAGTTTGTGCCAATCGCATTTCCACAGACATTAACGTATTCCATACAAAAGGAAGATGTGTTAGCTGCTGAATATCTTATGTATTAGCAATTATTTCTACTCTTCGTAATTTTATAATATTATTTTCAGATAAAAGAACGCATTTTCAAAGTGCCAATTTCATTCATATACTAAAAAAATATATATAGTAGTCACTGGAGATTTGTACTATGGCCAGTAAATCACTGTGTGTGTCTAATAGGAAGGAAGACGATTTTAAAATGTCCCCCAAATAACTAGTCTCTGACAATCTTTTAAAAATGATCTTATAGAGAGTAATAATTCCAGCGATTGGAGAAGTGTCCTCAGAATGCTATGTAAAGACTTAATGGCATGCTTAAGAAAAGAATCAGAGAGTAATTACAGGACTCAGACTCTGAAGCCCTAAATATACACCTACCAGTCCAAAAAGAGAAAGTAACCCATTTGCAACACCTATTGGCAACTGTATATTCCACTTTCCTCAGCGGACTCTGCCTGTGTGGAGAGGAAAAATTGATAGAAGGTTCAAATAATTTAAAGTGAATAACAAGAAAGAAGCACAAACACGTGTAAATATTATCAATTAGTGAATTTGAAATCACTAACAAACACTTCCATTTAGATGTTACAGAAACCATATTCTTTGGCAACTGTTTTAGAATAGAGTTTTCTTTTGGAAGTAAAAGGAATATGCATATTTTAAGTTTGCTAAAAAATTCAAGGTGTTAAAGGAGTGGAGAATGATGCTAATTGACCAACCATTGAAGGAAATAGATCCTTTTCTCTGTGTGTCGATCTCAAACACCAACTTGTGCCCACCATAGAGGAACCACATCCTCGCGAGTTGGGCCGTCTCAACATTGCAGACTATTTTCATCCCTCTGACACCCAGTCCATGAGGGTGAGTCCTGCAAGAATGCTGATATTCCATAATGCCAACATATTAGCAAATATAATTTTAATGATGCAAGTATCATTTATTGTTCTGAGCAATAAAATACAGATGGCTTAACCAATTAGCCCTGAAAACTAAGGTGCTTCCTTAATTTTTATCACCTAAGCTGCTTTATATATCAGAAGAGGTTGTATGTATAAACAGGCTATAAACCTTAAGTATATTGATTATACTTTTTTTGATGTTAATTCCTTCTGAAGTAATCATTGAGGATCTTGGTTTAGATTTTATTTTATTTTATTTTATTTTATTTTATTTTATTTTATATTTTATTTTATTTTATTTTATTTTATTTTATTTTATTTTAGTCTTTTTTGACCGGGGCTGGGTTTGAACCCGCCACCTCTGGCATATGGGGCCAGTGCCCTACTCCCTTGAGCCACAGGTACCACTCTAGTAATTTATTTTTTCATAAAACATGAGTATATTTAAGTCTCATTAAAAAAAATAGTTTTCTAGAGTCAAAAAAAATCTTTTTCTTTCTAGGAGTAAAAGAATAATTTAAAAAGCCTAAAAATACTTTAACCAGGCTTGCCACTTCTCTTTCTAAGGTTAACATTTTTCTCATCAAAAATAATTCAGTTACTTTAGAATCTAGGTTGGCACTTACTTTTCAAGCAAGCAGCCAGGATTGTTTACAGAGCTGATGTGGATTGTGAGTAAGTAGAACAGAACATTTTGGAATTTTTCCCACTTATGATACATGAAAATGATTTTTAAACAATTCCTAATGTTTCCCAAGAGATTTTGCTTTAATGTTTAAAAACAATGAAATAACGTTATAGCTCTAAACTGTCAGAAACATAGACGTTTCATCGTGCACACTTCCCCTCTATCTTTCCCATCTTCTATGTATTTTAACTGATGCATCATTTGCTTGTTTACAGCATCAACAACATTGGGAGAACTGAATCCTGGGAAAGAGGTTCCAACCCAAGCCACACATGGCTCATAATTTTAACTCATTTCTTAGTTACTCTTCCTGCCATGTCTGAACATTTATTTAAACTTCTGATCTCTTTACATCACCTTAAATTGAACAAATTAGAGAATAGAAGATGAGGCAAGTCCGCATGTTGTTGTTAGATCTTAGCTCCTTTTACCAACTCTTTGTCAAATATCAGCTCTCCCCATGGAGGTTCAGCAGTTTTGCTGAGCTGATTACTATAAGTCCCATCATAATTCTAGACAGTAATTACCAAAAGAGCTATAATCATCAGTTGGTAAAAAAAGAGCCTTTGAATGGAATCACCAAGACACTGTTAGCACCACTTGGCCCTTGACAAGGATCAGAGGAATGTAGGGATTGAACTGACAGTTTTCAAAGGATAATCAGTAACTGTAGCTTCAGAAACAGATTGCTTCATTATCAAATATCAGTAATGCCGAAGTTGAGAAAAATCCACGAAAACAAAACCTGAACTAGATCCCTGGAAACCATAGAATGAGAAAAGAATTGTGCACACAGTTGAAAATGCACAAGTCAGCATTAGCACAGACAACTGAAAGTCTGCGGTAATCCGGGAGTGAGGCTGAGGATGGAGCCGACCCCTACGTGGGGAAACTCCCTCTGAGTGGGGGCACTAGAATCTCAAAGCATTCGTAGGATTCTCTATGCATCTGAGTGTAGTGATGTGATAGAACAGCATCTCAGACAAACACCAAAATAAGTTGAGAAACGTTCTTTCCTGCTTTCACCAATCTCTTGACTGTTGGCTCACCCAGTTAGAAGACAAATGATACACATTCACTGTCTCTGTGGCAGCAGGATGAAGAGGATTTTTGCTGTCATGAGAATGGCATCATGAGTGTAACTCGGGTGTCTAAACTGAAGGGTAAGAAACCTGCCTGGGATACATGGCATCCCAATGCACCTATGCTGCCATTTCTATTCTATTAAAATTCATACGGCAATCATGGAGCCCCTTTATACTCCAAGCAGGCCCTGGCAAGCAGCATTTACTAAAGTGAGTGCTTTTCATTTTTCCAACATATCCTAGAGGTCTAAGCTTAAACCACACCCACTGGATTTTTTTAGGGATCTGAATATTAATAATATTATAGACTGGAGTTTGTGACTCCTTAGTACTTTGGGAGGCAGAGGTAGGATGATCGTTGGAGCCAGGACATCAAGACCAGCCTAAAGAACACCATGAGACCCTGTCTCTACAAAAAAAAAAAAAAAAATTAATAATAATTCCACTAATTCCTGTCAGTGAAAAGCCAGAGAATATAGAATGAAAGCACAGCAATGCGCACCTGAATCCCGAATTCTTAGTTACTAAGAAGGCTGAGGGGTGAGGACCACTGGAGGCCAAGAGGCTGAGGTTGCAGTGAGTTAGGATGATGCCACTGCACTCTACCCAGGGCAACAGAGTAAGACCTTGTCTCAGAATACACAAACAAACAAACAAATAAATAAATGTATAGTAAACGGGATTGAGAAGCATTTCCATAAAACATCTGTATACTAGGGCACCGGCCCCATAAGCTGGAAGTGGCCGGTTCAAACTCAGCCCCAGCCAAAAACCGCAAAAAAAAAAAAAAAAAAAAAAAAAGGAAAAGAAAAGAAATATATTCTTTAAAAGGCATTTTAGGAGGACTAACATAGGGGTGAAAAATCTGGTGTGGATTGAGAGTAAACTGGCTTAGAATCCTGGCTCTGCCACTTTTCACTGGAGTCTAGTCGGGCAACCTAACCTAACTCAGCTTCAAATTAATCGTAGTGGAAATTAAGCCCTGCCCCCTCCATGTCTTTCCTTTGCCATTGGTATGGAAGTGTGGTTTCTCTCCCGTGGGATCATAATTACCACGTTCTTTGGTGTGGGGAGTTTCTTAGGCATTATCCCTCCTTAGGAGAGCAATAAACAGCCTTTGAGCCCATATGAACATGTTAGAGGCCCAGGCACAGCCTGCTTCTCAATCTCGGTTTGCCATTGAACATTCAGGAAAGGGCCTGTGGCCTGTAGTGAATTACAAAAGGCGTGCACAAGTGGCCACAGAAGCGACCTGCAAAGTCACACTGCAGTCATCAGACGCACCTGTTGCAGCCCATACGGCCTATGGCTAGGGGGAGTGAGAGTTATAAGAAATACCGGTATAGCTCAATAATGGAACACCTGGGTGGAAAGGGCGTGGAGAGGGATTTAGCTCTCCTAACAAGCGTGAGAGCTCCCGAGATGAGAGCCGTGGTGAATTGGCAGTCTCTACACCTGTGGTGTTGAAGAGGCATGAAATCAACCTTATATTAGGTTGGAGGCAAAGGCAGTCAAGGAGCATGCGCATTCTATCATGGACGCGCTTACTCTGACTCTGTCTCCTCTCCTGCCTGCAGAACGCCAGCACGGAGTCTCTCTGCTGAAGATCACTAAGGTCTACTAAAGACCAAGATCTATCTTTCTAAGAAGACTGCTTTACTCTCTCTGAGACACGCTCTCTCTTGTGCTAAAGCAGATAGCCCTCAGGCACCTAAGAGAAACTGAACCTGAGCAAGGTAACTGAGTGGTCCACGTCCGGAACCTCGTTAAGCCAGGCCGAGACCTGGCCAGTCCAGGGCCCTGGCAATCAGTGGCAAGAAGTGTCAGAAGTGGCATGTGACACGCACCAAGCAGCCATCAGCCTTGGTGGCTGCTGGAAAGGCAGTTGACTGAGGCAATTCCGAAACTTGGACCCCAAACAGAACAGTACTGTTTTCACTAAAAAGAGCCTGAATTGGCTGCTAAATTTCATACATACCTTGAAAATAGAAGGAAACAGAAAACCACTCAGAAGAAAAAAAAAGGTTGAAGAGCTCTGATTGTAAAGACAGCTATGGAACAGAATAGAAAGAAGACGTCATTTTTATAGGATGATACATTAAGACAACAACAAAAAATCAATGGTAAAGATTCTCCAGGATGGCAAGTTTGAGCGTTTGCAGATGCAAAGCCTGAGAATAAAGAAGGCTCCCTGCCTACTGTGGGAGGGACCCTAAGGGCCGGGAAAGGGGGAGGAGCTCAAAGTAACACTGTAGGACACCAATGCAACAATGTAGCAACTAACTTTCTGCATCCTACATTAAAGTAATAAAGTCCTACATTAAAATGCACGTGCACATTAGGTATTATCTGAACTCTTTTCCTCAATATGCAGGGCCCCTGAGCCCGTGTGTCCCAGGAACCTGGGTCCATGGGAAGCGAGTGCACGTGATCTGGTCAGTCCGCCTCGGCCTGCGCTATGCAGAACTCAGCCCAGCTGAGGGGAGGAGCAAGTTCATGGGGAAGAAGTTTCAATAAAAATTAGGTGTCCCATCCAGCCAATTTAGTTGTCAAAGGGAGATAGATGAGAGTCAGATCTGGGTTTGAGGCAAAGGAACAGACTTTTAGGAAAACTGGAGAAAGCAGGTGGATTCTGAGCAGACGAAGGTGTGTGCGTGTGGGGGGGGGGTGGTGCTGACCTTGAGAAGGAAGCTGGTTATAGAGGACTCTCACACCTCAGCTGCGAACCAGGGGCAGACGGTCCTGAGTCAACCTCGACCAGGAGCTTATTTCTAAACCTGGACCAGGAGCTTATTTCTTTGCGTCTGCACTCGGTTACCTAAGCAGCCCTCCTCTCGCTGCCTTGGTGTGTCTGGACCGTGATTAGTCCTTGAAGTTTGACATCCTGAAATGGAATAGAGGAAATAGTCATTGTCACTTTTTTTTGAGTGACAATGACTATCAGAGCGCCATCTACTTAACCATGAACCACCAGGGCTTATAACATAAAATCTTACAGCGTCTCAAAGACTCGGATCATATCTTTGTGTTGGTGTAAAGGGCTGAGGAATTGAGTATTCAGTTGGTAGAAAGGAAACCTATGCGAGTTTTCTTTTCAACCTTAAAACCCGGGTTACAATAACTTCCATAACTTTCTGTTTCCTTAACAATTGGGTAAAGCACAAAGGTTTCTGGACTGTCGCTGGGAATCGTTGCAATACTTTCCTGAAGCAGGTGGAGAATCCACACTGTGAGTGCAGGTGCTCGGGCCGATTGCAGGGATTAGGCTGAGAAGCGTCTGGCGCACGTTTCGTCTACACGAGCACTCAGGTACCTGGCACCGAGGTAGGGTCTGTCCCTCTCCTGTGGAACGGTGACTGCTTTTCCACAGCCTTTCAGAACATCTGCCACTGCTACCCAAACAAATCCTGGTGTAATTAGGCAATCCTAATGTAAATGCTTAATAGAGGCATGGCATTCTCATCTGATTAGTTTGTTACTGCTGAGGAAAAGGACCTAATTTAACATTAAGCCTATAATTACCAAACAGTGCTCTTTGGCTAGGGTAAACAAAATCTCTTGCATTTTGACAATAAATTGCATTCAAAATTTAAATTAAACTAGTCTCGATAGTCAGAACCCTATTTTTAACCCACTGAGCTCATCTCAGTTGCTTTCAAAAGGTAAATTCAAATTATTACTTAGCTTGAATTAATTTTACTGGGGTTTTTTCCTTATTTTATTTTTAGTAACATGGGAATCTTCTTTCACAGTTGTTTTTTAATTTCTTGGGTTTTATTGTTCTTATTTTTAGTATTATAGCGTTTGGGAAGTACATGTCTGTGTATTGGACAAGTTATAAACTTTATAGTTCACATTAAAACAGCATGGATATAAAAAGTATCAATTGTCTTAATACACATCTTTTTCTGGTTCCTCCTCTTAAGAAGAAAAGATACCCAGTGGCTCCATCTTTTATGTTCCAAGTTGAGGAGGTAGATTTGGTCAGTTTGAATTCTCAGCACTGGGCACTTAGTCTCGTAACCAAGTCCAAGCTTGTAATACTTGCTGGAGGTCAGCCCATAAGTCGAGAGACAGGTGTTAGGACAAGGGAGGTAACTTTTATTCAGACAGCCAGGAAACTGGGAGACTATGGTGAACTAATGTCTCAAAGAACCATCTTAAGTTAGTGTAAATTTTAGGGTTCTTTTGTATTGAAGGAAGGGGGAAGAGGAAGTGGGTTGCCAGGGGTAACTAAGGAGTGCAAACATTTGAACATGGTTAAAGGTATGAGAAGGATATAACATCTCTTCGGTTTTGGTAGTTAATTCTGGAGGCTGTGGGTCAGGTCCTGATGTTCTTTTTTTTTTTTTTTTGGTAGAGACAGAATCTCACTTTGTTGCCCTTGGTAGAGTGCTGTGGCTTCACAGCTCACAGCAACCTCCAACTCCTGGGCTTAGGTGATTCTCTTGCCTCAGCTTCCTGAGTAGCTGGGACTATAGGTGCCTGCCACAACACCTGACTATTTTTGTTGTTGTTGTTGTTGCAATTCAGCCAGGGATGGGTTTGAACCCACTACCCTTAGTATATGGGGCCAGCACCCTACCCAAGGAGCCACAGGTGCCGCTGTTGCTGTTTGTTTGAATACTTTCCTATTTCACTGAGAGTTACTTTTGGAAAAGAGACAGTTACCATCTTTCTTCTATAGCTGAACTACAAACTAAATTCTTTCAATAATTAGATGGTCCACGTACAGGCCTGAGCAGAAGCTTTTTACCTAAAGGATCTTACTGGAGGGGGTCAGAAGCACTTGTGGGGTTAAGCCTCCCTTCCAGCTTTACAGTCCCCAGATGCTGGTGTGCAGGACCCTGCTGGTGACGGGGACAGTTGATGGGTCTTCTGTGGAGTGCCACTGGTCAGAAGCTACCAGTTTGTTCTGTATTTACTGGTAATGACAAGATCTTATATATGGCCATGAGAGTGTGCCTGAAATAAAGTGGGAGGATCTAGTCCGTGGAGGGCAGAAAAAGCAGCTGAGATTCCAGAGTGTGGGAAGAACCAGCCAGGTATATACCGGGGCTGCCAAGGATCACAACAGGAGCAAGTATCCTGTTTTATAAAGACGTGTGTCTTAGTTACATTTGTTCTGCTTTAACAAAATACCTGAGACTGAATGATTTAGGAACATTTTTTTTCATAGTTCTAGCTGCTGGAAGCCTAAGATGCCATAGTGTGCCTTGTTGCAATACACATCGGGGAGAGGAACGCAGTGTCCTTGGACGGCATAAGGTCTGGAAGGGCAGGAGAGAGACCACACTCCATCCATCAAGTTTATAACAGCCGTACGCCATTCCAGCAGTTCTGCCTCCCAGCAGCATTGCCTTTTGTTTCCAACATCTGTGTCTTGGGGACATTCAGATTACAGCAGAGTGATGGGAGCCAGGAACTGGAATCCACAGAAATGAAAGAAAGAAAGAAAGTAAATGTGGGAATTTACAAAGAGAATGATAAAAAATGAAATTCAAAGCTTGAGGGACCTTGAAAGGGAAGGGAAGAATTAAAATTATCAAGGTCATTAAAAGCAAGAGATCGTCACATCTAGGAAGAGCTGACATGACGATGAAATGTGACATGGTGACCTGGGTGAGGTCCTGGGGTGGAAAAAAGGCATGAGGTAAAATTACAATAAACCTGAGTAAACTATGATCTTCAGCTAATAATAACGTATCAATACTGGTTCATTAGTTATAATAATGTATAATAATAATGTAAGAGGTTTAGAGTGGAGAGAACTGGGCATAGGGTGTGTGGGAACTCTCTGTGACAGATTCTCAATTTTTCTGTAAATCTAATAATAAGGTCTATTAAAAATGAATTGACTGAAATTAGAAATTAATGGAACTTGTTACTAGCAGATTAGTCAAAACTGAAGTAAAAAAATCAATGATAGACCAAAAAATCAAAATAGATCAGAAAATATCATTCAGGATAAAAAATAAGGAGACAAAAAGACATAAAATCAAGGTGAAGTTAAGAAGCAATAAGCAGAGCAAAGGTCTAAACCAGAGTTCCGGAAGGAGAGAAAAGACAAATGAGTGGGCACAGGCAGTATGAACAAAGATAATGGCTTAGAATATTCCAGAACTGATGAAAGATTTTGATTTTCACAGTCAAAATCACAAGGAAGCCCAGGCAGGTTAAATAAGAAGAAATAAATACCACGATTCATAGTGAAACTGTGTAAAAGCAAAGAAGAATCCAAGTAGCAGCCTTGACACTGGCAAGTGGCTTCTCTAAGGCATCCATGGCAGCCAGGGGAAAGAAGAAGGAAATCTCTGATGTGCTAAAAGAAGGGGACAGTTAACCTTTAATTTAATGTGCACAGAAATTACCTCCCAGGAATCAAGGTAAGAAGACCCTTCCCCCTTTTTTTTTCAGGTAAACAAAACTTAAAATCTTCTATTTTATGCTTTCTTCACTTTTGCATCCATTAAATTGCATAATTAGGCTCGGTGCCCATAGCACAGGGGTTATGGCACCAGCCACATACACTGAGGGTGGTGGGTTCGAACCCGACCCGGGCCAACTAAACAACTGCAACAAAAACATAGCCAAGTGTTGTGGTGTGAACGCCTGTAGTCCCAGCTACTCCGGAGACTGAGGCAAGAAAATGGCTTAATCCCAAGAGTTTGAGGTTGCTGTGAGCTGTGATGCCACCGCACTCTACAGAGGGCGACACAAGGAGACTCTGTCTCAAAAACAAACAAAAAAGTAAAAATAAATTGCATAATTAAATGGAATATGAGAAAAATCACTACCTCTAAATCTTTTAAGTTTATGATAATTTTCCTTGTTGCTACAGTTTCTCCTAACAAGATAGAGTACTGAGATTCATGATGTTCTGCTGTTTGGAAGGAAAAGAGGGTTCCAAGGACGTCCACTTGCCTCTTTATGCTGCTGGACTTAGTCTGTCAGCGGAAGTACAGTGGAGAGCTGTTGCCTGCTCCTATAGATGTGTATTCAAAATATGCACCCAGGAGCTGTAAAAATAACCATAAAATGGAATTGAAACCTATTAGCTTTTCCAAGAGGCTAATATGAAAAATCTTCATTCCTCCCAATGACCATAAGCCCCAAATTACCTCGGTGGCAGGTGGCAACGTTTTGGGACCCCAGGAATTAGCTCAGACATAAGCCTGATAGTCCTTAAAGGATGTGGCGTTTTATTTCCTTAGAGAATTATTATCATAATAAGTAGCTTTGGGACCCTTTGATGATGGCTAGGAACATTTCACAGGTCACACATAGTGGATACGTTCATCTTCAAGTCCGCCCTGCCTTCTTTTATTCAAAAAGTATTTGACTGTGAACTGAGAATTGACAGAGTACCAAAACGATGTCTTATGGTGGCTCCAGAAAGAATTTTATTCCCAAGAGCAAACATTTTATTTTTGGTTGGCTTCTAGGAAACTCATACTTAATTGACCACGGCAACTGTGAGCCAAAATATTATGCTTATTGTACCGGTCCCACTGTTTGTTTTGATAACCATGTTTGCCTCAGAGAGTACTACAGCTTGGCACTCGTCACTCTGCAATATTTCTTATTCTTTACGTCAGAAGCAGTGCAACCTCCCAAAATCTTGCCATAAATAGAAACTTGATTTTGGAAGAGCACGATTAAGTAATTAAGTACCACAGCCAGTTAATGCTGTGAAGTACTACATTCCTCCCTGGTTTTATGGATAGGAATTGTGGCTGTCACCTGCCTTATTTTTGCCTGGTACCAATTTTAGCTTTCTTTTTTTTTAATGAATAGGCTCATAACCTATCCTCTTGTTAAGCTGGCAATTAAATACAAGCACCAGAAGCAAATATTAAACCACACGAGAGATTTATCAGAATACTATTGAATGAGTTCATGGAATTATTAAGTTGCTGGATCCTATGTTTAGAAAACATGCAGAAATTATAGAGCTCTGGGAAGATGGGCAGAAGGGGTGAAAGTCAGGCTGTTGCAGGGACAGGGTGTCTGAGTTTATTATAGTTTACAATACGGGAGCTAACATTTACTCAAAAATACTTATCTTTCTTACCCATGGTGTTTTTTGAATCCTGGAAAACTAAACACAGCAAAAATTCAAATATACATGTGATGTGTATCATTGGCAATTGCTCCATCGAAAATTTTGTGGTTTTATGGCAGCCTTATTTTGACAACATCTCTGAAGGGAACTTTATATTCAAATGTTTGTATTAGTATACTAAGAGACAAAAGAACAAATATTTAAAAGAATGAGAATTGTGTTATTTTTAAGACCCGTAATAATTAGTCTACCCCTAAGCATAGCCTTCTTTAATCAGCTTATAAATTCCCAGGGTAAGAAATTGACTGGTAAATGGAACATGAGCTACTTAGACTTGTATTAAAAATTAACTTGTAGATTATGTCTTGTTAAAAGTATCTCAGATACCCTGGGGACAATTTTCTTAGGAAGCAAATGTCTTTATTAGTTTTATAATAAAAAGCAAGGTTACATTATCTGGTATCTAAAGCTAGGCAAATCACCACTACTGAATTCAGGATCAAAAGAAGTAGAAAAAATTGATAATGAAAGCAAAATAAAGAATGCAGATTTGGGGGATTAAAACAAGCATAGTATATAAAGGCAAAGGAGATCAGAAAAGCAGGACACTCTAGATGTTAAGAAGCATAAGAAATAATTGACAATTCTTCTTTTCTTTCTTTTTTCTGTGTTTTCTTCACCTGAAGTCATAGATGAAAATAAACACCTGCCTGATAGCTTCACAAGGTGAGATGCTCCCTGCAAAATTTCAGAGGGCTTCTGCTATAAGAACGTATGTCTTCCTATTAGAGAAAAGACTGAAACCCTTGAGATGCTTGAATTATAAGAAGCTGAATTTAGGAATGTCTTGTAAATGGATGAAGTTACTAAGAGATTATTTCACTTGATTGAAGAAAAGTCAGACAAGTCTAAATTTAGACTGGATCAATAAAGAATAAATTCTTCCTCTGGCCCTTTCTGCCGCACCCTTTGTTTGAGTAGCTTGAATTTGCCCGCCAACTTCAGAACAAACACGGACCATCTGAATGTCTTGCGGTGGCCATGCTCAAAGGGTAGAGATGACAGGGAATAAAAACCAAGATCATCTTCCCACAGTTGTGAAACTGATTCACAGTCAGTGGAGAGGATGAGAAGGTGCACAGACCGACACGCAGCTTCAGAAACTAATTCAGACAAATTCTATGACTCTACAGGTTTCCTTTCTATGAAATGAAGAAGTTAAATAATCCTCAAGCACCGTCTGGATTCCTGCTTTCGTGCTTCGTATTTAAGTAACTAGAGATGAATTATCTTATTATGAAATAAATTATGCTGTATACCCTTTTATACAATTTTTTTAGCACAATACTGTTGAACTTTACACTTATTTGCTGTTAACACTAGGGGTCAGGCTAAGAATAGTTCAGTTTTCTTTATTATGAGCCATGTTATATATCATAGGTACTTCAGATATTTTGACTTCTTTTTAGAATCTTTTGAATTTCCAGCATATAATATTAGATTGCTCATTCACACTTTTTCAATAATAAAGATAATAAATTAAATAGGTTTTTTTCTAAAAACAAAAATTAAGGAAACAAAAAATCTATTTTTAGTATTTATGCTAATGTTACAAATGAAAATGTAACAGACATTTTGAAAGTAAAATAGATAGCAATCTACTTTTGTTTAATATACCAGCGTTATATATATATTGTCTTAACCTTACCCATTTCTTTTTCCTTCAGCTTTTCATAGTTCTTCCCTGTGGAATTACAAGTACTACATCAAAGCAAGAATTTACCACGAAATCAAAATAAACTTGACAAAATCAATGACAACGATGTAAAATTAGTAGCATCATGTTAAGCAAACAATTCTAGGAATATGTGATTTTTGCTTATCTGTTTAGTAACTTGATAAGCATTTAGGGCACCTTATACATAACCAAATTCATACTTAAATACACACAGAAATAGACTTTATATCCTTTTACAGAGAATTCATAAATTCTTTCATGTCATGCTTGATAATCCCAAGTAGAGCACGGAGAGGGATGAAAATACAGTTAAA
The DNA here is from genome assembly GCA_963574655.1 of Perodicticus potto. Classification (NCBI taxonomy): domain Eukaryota; kingdom Metazoa; phylum Chordata; class Mammalia; order Primates; family Lorisidae; genus Perodicticus; species Perodicticus potto. The sequence continues at coordinate 51,287 of CAUYRH010160311.1, forward strand.
GTTCAGAAGATCAGAAAATACTAAGCTAGGGCTTCAAGGACCATGCTTGGCGGAAGTGGTCTCTAAGCAAAACATAAACAGGTAAAGTGCATTCCTTCAATTCTAGGAATAGAACTTTTATTCTATTGAAAAAAATAATTAAATAATTGCATCCCATGTGTGTATGCGTGCATGTCCCGTTCATTCATTAGTTCATATGTCTCCCATCTTCCCAAGTAAGTCTTTTTATTTTAGCAGGCATAAGATAATGCACATAAATCCTTCAGACATTTGCACCCTCAGAAAGACGAGGTCCTTCAGGAAATTGTTCTTTCTTCAAAGAACCGAAGTAATCCACCATCCCCCAAGTCTTTGCCTGAAGAATTATTTGTTTCAAAGTCAAGACACTGGCACAGAAGACAGGGATGAATTTCCTAACGACGTTCTTGATGTCGAGACAAATATGCCGAGTGGGAGGAAGAACTGGTTTCTCTGTGAGTCATTTCAAGCATGCTCTGACCCTGCGCTTTCCTGATGCGGAGAGGCCCCCCAGCCCTGGCCACCAGACTATTGAGATCAATTGCCTGGATCAATTGATCTTTTACGTTTTTTATTGCTCCCACAGCTCTTTAAATTCCCCATCAGTGTTTTTTGTTCTCCAGAGCATCTTTCCATATCCAGGCAGGTAAGATGCATGCCAGTATCTGGAAAAGGAGATGTCTCAGGGTGGAGCTTGGAAGGGAAGGGCTCAGAGCAGAACAGGCACCCCCACACCATTTCTGCTGCTGCTGAGAGGGAAGAACAGATCCTACAGTCACCTGAATCTTCTTTTGGGGTCCTGAAGCGCTCTGCCTTCTTTGTCCTAATGGCAAGATTATAACGGTACTGAAATTAAAAGTTTTTTAAAAAGCAAGAGTACATTTCTCAGAACCACTTACACCCTAATTACCAAGCATATTCTAAAATTCACAGCACTGACACAGGTCATAAAATGTTCAATTGCTTGGGCATTATTAAGAAGGGCCAATATTATGTTAATATGTGATTTGCATATTTTTCATCTCTATAAATCTTCACTGGCTTGGTTCTCTTTTTACATACATATATATGTTCACTAAAAGTTGTTTAGGAATTGCTTATTAGTAAAAAGTAAATCTTAGTAAATTAATTAAAATTAGTAAAAGGTAAACAGTAAATGGTTTACTATTTAAGAAAATCTTGCTATGGATCTATCTAGTGAAGTGAGTCATCTCGTCTTAATTATGTGTATGCGAATCAGTATGTGAGTTTTGACACATTTATATAATGAGATAACACACAGTATTTTTTGTTGATAACAGAAATAGGTAAAAAAAAAAAAAAAAAAGTACTATGTATCAACTGTTGTCAGGTACCCAGCTTCGTATCTAGCATATCGTCTCCTTAAATTTTTACAGCAAAGCAACCAGCAGGTTCTTATATGATCTTTAGTTTGTAGGTAGTGGAACTGAAGCTTAGAGAGATTAATTTACTCAGCCACAGTCACACAGTGAGAATGGTGCTAGGTAGGGCTGGGATTCAAAAACTGCTTCCACCTAACTCTGAAAGCCCAAATTTGAAACTACTTTGTCCTTTTTTCATTCAAAAGGAGACCTTTTCAAAACATTGCTGGCAGCTGTTAGTCTGTAGAAAAACAACTCTCAGCCCAGCCACTTTCCCTTCCATTCTAGGTACACATACTTAAGCCAAGGATGAAATGAAGGAGTAAACATCCAGTGGGCAACATAAAATTTTCTTTTTTCCATTGGAAAAACAGTGCATGGTAGTTTATAATAAATCAGGAAATGGAGAAAAGGAGAATGGCAAAAAGACACCAAAATATTACTAACAATTCCATTTCCCATTCTTTATTTTAAGCTAGGATTTCTTTCCAACTGGAATATAGTCATGGTTTAAAACACTGCATTCAGACGTCATGTTATATAGAGGGTGTCCGAATAACTGAACAATAAAAAAGTGGATTGTGAAGCCTTTTAATTTTGGTCAATTCCATAGCTGGGAAATTGATCAGTTGTACAAGATCTGACAATTAAGTTTGGGAACTCATCTTAGACAAAGTACTGCATAGCTTATTGCCAAGTATCACAATAGTCACCTCGATCACGCTTCAGAGCAATATTGGAACTTTTTCTGGAATAAACATCAGAGCTCATGTCCTATAACTCTTGATGTCCTCAATGTCATCCTTTAAAGATTTCTTTTGTCTTTGGGTAAAGAAAAAAGTCACTGGGAGACAGATCAAATGAGTAGGGAGGGTGTTCCAATGTGCTTATTTGTTTACTGGCTAAAAACCCCCTCACAGACAGCGCCTTGTCATGATGCAAGAGCCAAACCAGAATTTCTCATGCCAGGATTTTCAGTTAAGATTTTCCTGAACCTCTATTGATCTTTACCTGGTCTGCTATGTAATGTTTTCATCAGTTCTGCTAGAGCACCCCTGACCCCTCCTCACCCCTAATGCTTTCTCTCCCCTCAGAAAAATGTTTAATCCACTTGTACATTGCTGTTTTATTCACAGCATCATCCCCATGATAATAAACTTGGACTAACATGTTCCTGATTTCACTTCACTCTTGCCAAGTTTAACAAGAAATTTAATGTTTGTTCATTGCTGTAATTCAAACTGCCACATTCTCATTTTCACAATGGCCCACAAAAACACACAACAACAATGAACGTCACTCAGCAAGACACCACCACATAATGACATGAAACTACTGCGAGACGCTGTTATACCAAGTTTAGGAAAACCTACCAAGCTGTTTGTGCAGTGCTGCCAATGTAGGTGCACAGTGGTCTAAGCTCATAGTTATATTTTCTTTCTCTTATTACAAATACAAGTGACATATGTGTAAAGGTCATTTTAACATGTTTTATAAAATATGAATTGTTTATTTGTCCTTTTGCCCATTTTCTCATTGGTGTTTTATTCCCTTTCCCTCAGTTTTAAGTATTCTTTATATTATTAATGTGGGTTCCTTGTCTGCTTTCCATGCCTCCAAGTGTTTTCTTTATATTTGTAATTCATCTTTTAAATGTGCTTATGGTGATCTTGCCATGAAATTTTTTTTTTGTTTTTTTATTTGATTTTATATATATATATGTATATTATTCTTTTATTATCTCCAGATTTTTGGTGATACATAGATTTTTTTCCCACTAAACTCAGATTACATGGAAATTTATCTTTTTATAATTAGTATAATCCTAAGGGTAGGCACTTTGAAACTGTGTAAAATTGTTACTCAAAAATTGTTGTAAACAAATTTTCTATCTGTTGAATGATCTATACCCATGTAGAATCAGAGTTTGTGATTTCATCCAATGGGGTGAAATATACTCATGTTGTCAGTTTTGTGATCTTCATATTGTCTTAACTGTCTTTTGTGTACTTTTGACATGTCCCCCATTATTATCTGAGCACTTTCTTGCTTTCCGACACACAAAAAATTTGTTCTATACCCCATCGTTGGATTCAGTCATTTCTCCAAAGAACCCTGGTTGCTTTATGTTGGGAATGGTCTCTTCTGTGGAGATGCTGTCCTCTAGGTCAACTACTGAGTCTGGGCCATCACAGCTGCCTCCAGATCAGTCTTCTGCTTTTGGCAATCAATTTGTAGAAAAAGAGAAGAGAGGAACTAGAGGAATAGGAAGGAAACAGAAAAATGAAGTAGAGAAAAATTATTTCATTTATTTTCATCATTTATATTTTATTGCTATTAGCGGGGCACAGTGGTGCATGCCTATAGTCCCAGCGACTCCAAAGGCTGAGGAAGAAGGGTTACTTGAGGCCAGCAGTCCAAGGTCATCCTAAGCAACATAGCGAAACTCTGTCTCTTAAAAAAATGTGTTGTTATTATGGTTTAAATTCATTAGTTTTCTTCTGATTATTGCTTTGAATGTATGTAATATGTAGTTTATTACTAAATACATTACTTACCATTACTTTAAGATACTTTGTGTTTTTAGTTTGAGTGATTTCTATTCAAGAAGATTATATTAAGATTTTAATATATGTTCTTTTACATATAATTTTTAAATGGAAATAACTCATGGGGTTATCAGTATTTTCAATTTTATTGCATTGCAATCAAAACGTGCAGTTCATGATATTTCTATGTCGTAGACCCACAGATGCTTTCTTGTGGCTCAAGAAATCATTAATGGATTTTACAATTAGTTTTTGTGACTCTTCCATATGCACTGGGGTAGGAAGGTACATCCTTAAGTAAGTGCGTAGTTTGTTTTATATTATATACAATGTACCTTATATTATTGATTGTGTTATTTAGGTCCTCTGCTTACTTACTTTTTAGTCACTTGATCTGTCATATTGCAAATGATCTTCAATTCTTCTTTTATTAGTGTGTTTCTATTTCTTCTTGCATTTCTATCTCCTTTTATTTCCTCTATTTTATGCTCTATAAAAGTAGTAGTGTGTTATTTGGTGTGTAAATATTCATAGCTATTACACCTTTATTGGGAATTTTGTTTTATTATTACAAGTATCTTTCTTTGTCATGCAACTTATTTTATTTTATTTTGCCTATCAGGATCACAAATACTGCTTTCTTATTATTTCCATTTGACTGCTGCATCCCTGACCTTCTCTTTACTTTAATCTTTTGAGTCATTTTAGATATCTTGTTTATGTACAGCATTAAAGCTTGTCATTTCTTTGGTAGTAAAAGTAAATTGTTTTCTTTCAATTATTGAGTTAGGCCAATTCACATTTATTGATATGACCAATATATTATAACTTATATTTTATAATTTTTAAAAATATACATACATATAATTGTATATTACTGTATGTATCATCTTAAATTCTTTTTTCTCTTTCTGCATTAGATGTGTTTACTTTGTTCTTTTTATTTTTAAATTTAATTTGGTATTTAGTACAGTTTGCATTTTCTTCTAGTGGTTATCTTTTTACTTATTCTTTCTAATGTTTTCAATATCTTGATTTCCTATATAAATGTTTACTGTTTAGTTCATTGATATTTAATAATATCTGTTCACTCCTTGCTATTGCCTGTATAAAAACAGTGAGTTTTCTTTAGAAAAGTTTCTATTCATCCCTCTTTCCCAGGGATATAAGGGATTGTTGGCTCTTTTTGTGTTGATTAATTTGAGTTCTCTCTAGATTCTAGTCATCAAGATTTTGTCTGATTCAAAATATGCAAATATCCTTTCCCATTGTGTAGATTGACTATTTGCTTTGGAAGTCTTCTTCATAAAGTCTTCCTGCAGGCCGATATGGCTACAAACATATGAAAAAATGCCCATCATCCCTAATTATTAGAGAAATGCAAATCAAAACCACCCTGAGATATCATATAACCCCAGTAAGAATGGCCCACATCACAAAATCTCAAAACTGCAGATGCTGGCGTAGATATGGAGAGAGGGGAACACTTTTACGCTACCGGTGGGATTGCAAACTAATACAACCTTTTTGGAAGGAAGTATGGAGAATACTCAAGGAATTCAAAGCAGACCTCCCATTTGATCTTGCAATCCTATTACTGGGCATCTACCCAGAAGAAAAAATATCCTTTTACCATAAAGACACTTGCACTAGACTGCTTACTCCAGCTCAATTTACAATCACCAAAATGTGTAAACAGCCTAAATGCCCACTAACTCAGGAATGAGTTAACAAGCTGTGTATACCATGAAATACTATTCAGCCATCCAAAAAGATGGTGACTTTACATCTTTTGTATTAACCTGGATGGAAGTGGAACACATTATTCTTAGTAAAGCATCACAAGAATGGAGAAGCAAGACTCCTTTGTATTCAATTCGGATATGAGGACAATTAATGACCTAGTACATGCTGGGGGGTGGGGAAAAGGGGAAAGCAGAAAGAGGGAAAGAATGAGGGGAGAAGGGGTCATGGTGTGTGACACACCTTTTGGGAGCAAGTCACAATTGTAAGAGGGACTTTAGCCAACAAATCCAATCAGTGTAACCTGGATCTTTGCACTCTCAAATCCCTAATAATTAAAAAAAAGAAAGAAAGAAAAATGGGCTTTGCCTCCATAGCTCAGTGACTAGAGTGCTGGTCACATACACTGGGGCAGGCAGGTTCGAACACAGCCTAGGCCTGCTAAACAAGAATGATAATTACAACTACAACAAAAAATAGCCAGGTATTGTGGCGGGTGCTTGTAGTCCCAGCTACTTGGGAGCTGAGGCAAGAGAATTGCTTCAGCCCAAGAGTTTAAGGTTGCTGTGAGCTATGACGCCACAGCACTCAACTGAGGGTGACATAGTAAGAGTCTGTCTCAAAAAGGAAAAAAAAAGAAAGAAAAATGATAAGGTATTCTATAATAATTTTGGTTATTAAAAAAATAGAAAAGTAATAAAATAGAATAAAAATATTTTTTAAAAGAGTGAAAAATCAGTGAGTTTATTCCACATTCCTCTTCTGGTCTTTCTTATTCCATTATTTTAGTGGACTATTTTTAATTTATCAAACCACATATTATTTTTCCATTAGTCTTATGCCCCTTCCCACCTTAGTCATAAGCTCAGTTCTCCACTTGAATGGAATAAATGTTCATCGTGATTCGTTTTGCTGATGAGTTCTTGGATATGTCTCGGTTCTGAAGGTTACCCTCTCATAGGAGAGCTGTGAGCATAGTATACTTGGGGCACTTGCATGATTAAAACCATTTTTTTTCTATTGCCTTATTACTTAAATGATAGTTTTGTTGAATGTTGAATTTCTGACTCACTTTCCTTTAAAAAGTTGCTCTAGTGTTATTTTGCTCTCTATATTGCTTGTAAGAAATTGGATTCTCTTGTCCTTTTCAGTTATTGGTCTTTTTGTCTGTAAGTTAAAAAGATTTGCCAGTAAAGATTAAGGATTTTTTTAAATCATTAAAATGATAGATTTAGTAACATACATCTTGGACCTGATTATTGTTAAGGTTTGACCTTACCAACTCTCTTCCCTTTAAGGGAATCCTCGGTCAAAACACACTTGACCAAGCCAGTTAGTACAAGTAGTTAAAAGGCCATTACTCACTCAGGCAAATGATGTCAATGCCAGGGAGAAAGACAAAGGTCCTGGTTATAACGTTATATAATGTGTATTCATGCAAGGACCCCACCATTATTTTTGTTATGAATACATGATACTTGCATATCTTAATAGGGTGTACAATGGCATTAACCAATTCAGGGTAATAGACATGCAATGTGCATTAACCAATTCAGGGTAATTTTGTCTGCGTCTTCCCCTTCTCTTCACTCTGCCTCCTCCTGCTTCTCCTCAAAGTTCAATCAACTTTCACTTAGTATCTTGCTCAATATACCATCTGAAAAGAATAACAATTCTGGTTCTACATAGCCACAGTTCCTTTTCTGAGGATATTTAGTCCCGTTTAGAATATTGAGTCGCACTTTTCTTCTGCTTTGTGATTGGTTTCCTGGGAGAAAACTTGCATCAGGTAAAATGATACTTGCTGTTTTTCTCTAACCCTAACCTCTTACCATGATGCATCTGTGCACAGAATGCTGGGGGGGCGAGTTACAAGATTCTTATTTCAAGAGCATATTCTTATGTCAGTGTTGAAAATGCCCATTCACCATGGCTGCCTTATTTGGTTTGTTTATTTGGTTAGTTTTAGAAAAGACCTAATGTCTTCGATTCTATCTTTTAGCCTCTTTTTTCCCCCCTTGCTAGGATCATCATTTTCTTTCTTTTGATGCTTTTCCCTCATCTCCTTCCAGAATCTAAAAGATGCTTCTCCCTTCCTTGTACTCTCATCGTCCAGAGCACTGCCTCTCCCTCTTGTCCCTGTGAGTCTCATTTGTGATCAGATCCCTTCTCTACACTCAGTGTTCTGTTTTACCAGAAATATTTTTCGGCAATTTCACATTAGGGTGGACTTATTCTTTCTGGGGGTGATCTTTAGGATCTTTCTTTTCTCATTCCCTTTCCCTCGGCAGTGTTCATTGCTTCCACCCCCAGCCTCTCCTCTCTGCAAAGTCCGAGAAATGGCTCCACAGAAAATTGTCATTTGCTCTTGTGTTTACAGGTCATTTGAAATTCATGGTGTTCTCTGAATCCTAGTTATGTTGTATGCCTGGATTTATTTGTTATATTGAGCCAAAGACAGTGCAAAGGAGCGGCCAGTGGGGAGATGTTGCGTTATCAAGCCAAGGGAAAACTTTCCTCAAGATTAAGAGATAGATCAGTATGTCAGGTGCTGCTGGGACGGTGATTAGGTTGAAGACTAACACCAACCGTTTTTTAGGTAGGCTTGAAAAGGGTCCTACTGGGGAAAAGCCAGTATAAAAGACCTATTGGTACAGATTCTATGGAGAAAACAGTGTGAGAAAGTGGATGCAGCAAATGTCACCAAGTATGGAGCACTCATTCAAGCAGTTTTATTATAAAAGGTCAGATGCACATGTGGTAATTAGAGGGCACTGTGGGATCAAGTGCTTTGGTTTTCTTTTTTTTTAACTTTTAAGCATATACTTACAAAAAGTGTGTGTACCTTAAATATCCTCTTAATGAATTTTTTGAAATGCAGTCGCCTGGTAATCAAAGCAAAGAACATTAACATCTTCCCAGAAGCCACCATTGCTTCATGTAGTCAGTTACCTCCCAAATGTTACCCCTACACAGGGGGTACTACCTTTTTGGGGTACTACCCCAAATGTTAGTCCTGTGCTAGAGTGTTAGTTCTTTATTGCTGGCTTCCTTTGCTGTGTGTTAGTTCTGTGAGACTTACTCCTTTTCTTATTAGTAGCTGTAGGTTTTTAATTCTCATTGCTATTTAAATTTCTATTGTCTGGCTATAGGTATTCTAATTTATTTGTCTGTTATAAAGTTGAGGGGAATTCGAGTATTTTACAGTTACGGACTAGTATGCATAGTGCTCCTAAGAGCTCTTCATAACTTCACTTCATGTATTTCCTAGTACATGAGTTTTGTTGACCATATGTAGGAATTCCGATGAGGTTTATACTTAGGAATAGAACTGGTAGATCATAGAACACATATATGTATAGTAAGTAACTATAGCCAAGGTATTTTACATATTGTTTTTCTCTTAAAGCATTTATTCATTTGCTGAATATTTTCCCAACCCTTAGCTGCATTTAAAAACAATTATTTTATCAACCATGATATAGTTTTATTTGCATTTCCCTGATGACTAATGAAATCATATGTTTATTGGCCAATTGGACCACTGTAGTGCCTTTTGAGACGTGTCAAATTCAAGTCTTTTACTATTTTTCTCTCTGATTAGCTCTTATCCTTACTGATGTGTAGGGCTTCTAAAAAGTTTAGAAGTGTATGTGTGTGTCTGTGTGTTGTGTGTAAGTGACACACTGGATGAGGTATATTTTAAGATATGAAAAATGTTATGGTATTTTTTTTTTTTTTGAGACAGAGCCTCAAGCTGTCACCCTGGATAGAGTGCTGTGACATCACAGCTCACAGCAACCTCCAATTCTTGGGCCCAAGCGAGTCTCTTGCCTCCACCTCCCAAATAGCTGGGATACAGGAGCCCGCCACAACACCCAGCCATTTTTTGGTTGCAGCCGTCATTGTTGTTTGGCGGGTCCAGGCTGGATTTGAACCCGCCACCTCAGGTGTACATGGCTGGCGCCTTAGCCCATTGAGCCACAGGCGCCGAGCCAATGTTGTGGTATTTTTAACATGGTAATAATAATTTAGTGATTCAATATACAGTGAGATGAATGCAGGAAACAAACCCTTGAATGAGCAATGGTGGATGAGATCCAGCATAATAGGAGAAGTTGGAAAGAAGAAGAAGGCTAAATCATTATTACTTTAAACTTTTGTTTCTGATAGTTTGGTATTATAATTGTGATAAATATTTGAAATCAATAAAACATTATCCATTTATTAGATCATTTTCGCTTTTTAAATATAGAAAATCTTGTTGCAAATAAGAAAATTAAGGTTTCTGACACAAATGTAAAGAAAAGGATTTTGTGCTCCATGCACTAGCTTTCTATTATGAAGACACTGTCACAGTGCCATAGCATTAATTCTTAGAATATTACCATTGTCATTTAACTTTTCCTTTTTAGTCTATTTGATTTTCTTATTTACTCGAGTCCTTTGAATAACATTTATTTTGCATAATTTTTCTAGTTATTTATATATATATATGTATTGTTGTATTCTTTTAAACTTTTAGCACTTTTGTTAAATATCCTAATGTATATTCAACTGCTTGAAATTAAAAATAAAAAACAATTTTTACATCTCATCTTTTCTGTTTATTTTGGCAAGTTTTACCACTTCTAAATGTTTTAATTTCTTTTTGATCTTGTTTATTTTCATGATCATCATTAACTTCTCTAGAATTATTTCTGCTAAATTTATTTTTAGTTTTTCTTAATTTGACTAGTAGAAGATATATTAGAAGCAGCTGTTTAAATAATTCATTCCCCAATTGCAATATTTTTATTCCTTCATTTTGCCTTCAGAGATCTATGTTGTATAGCAGAAGAAAGAAGTTGACTGATAATTCTATTAAAAAAAGATCCTGCCATGAGTTTTAATCAAATGGAGAGAATAAAATTATAGATTTTTTCTATAGTCCTATATGCTAATCAGATATTGGCTAGGGATAAAGTTTTTATTGCGTAATTTTGGAATGAAGACAGTTTACTCTTTATGGGATAATCTAACAGACAAAAACCAATCCTTAAAAAGACAACAAGACATTCTCTAATATTTTAGAGCAAAAATATTCCTGGGCTCACCTTTTACTTTAACTGTCATCTGTCTCGAGGATGGTCTTCTTAATAGTGTTGTTTGTGACATTAGAAAGAACTTTAAAAAAAAATAAGGCTTGTCTTCTTGCAGAAATACTTTCATAGACAAAAGCTAAGTAATCATCAGCAGCAGACATGTCCTATAAGAAATATTTAAAAGAGTACTACAATATGAAAGGAAAGGATGTTAATGAGCCATAAGAAATCTTCTGATGATGTACAACTGACTGGTAACAGGACACAAATACAAAATATTCTTTTACTGTAATTGTAGTGTATAAACCACTTATATCTTGAGTAGGAACACTAAAGGACACATCTATGAAAAATGATAACTTTGGGGGAGATAATATAAAAAGATGTGGATGGAAACAACAGAAAGTTAAAAAGTGAGGAGCATGGAGTTAAGGAGTAAACTTTCTTTTAGATTTCTCTTGGCTAGTTTGTTCGTAAGCAGAGTTGTCATATGTTTAAAATAATTGGTAACAAAATGTTTTTTATAAACCTCATGGAAATCTCAAATAAAAAAACTACAATGGATGTACAAAGAAATAAAAAGCAAGAAATTAAAACACATAACCATACAAGGGAAGACAGGAATGATGGAAGATATAAACAAAAGACCAGAAAACCAGTGATAACATGGACATAGTAAGTTTTTACCCAAAATAATTACATTGAATGTGAATGGACTAAACTCTCCAATCAAAAAAATGTAGTGTCTTAAAAAAACCCAGACCCAACTCTATGTTGTCTACAGGAAACACACTTTAACTATAAAGACACAATTAGGCTAAAAATAAAGGATTGGAAAAAAGAAATTCTCTGCAAATGGAACCCAAAGAAGAGCAGGAGTGGCTATACTTGTATCAGATAAAGCAGACTGCAAGATAACAAGTGTAAAAAGAAACAATGAAGGTCAGTATATAATGATAAAGAGGTCACTTCAGCAAGAAGATATAGCTATTCTGAATATGTATGCATCAAATGCTGGAGCATGCAGACGTATACACAAATATTATCAGAGATTAAGAGAGAGAGACTCCAATACAATAATTAATGGAGACCTCAACACTCCTCTTTCATCATTGAAGAGTCCATCTAGACAGAAAGTCAGCAATAAAACATTGGACTTAATCTACACTCTAGACCAGATGGACCTAATAGATGTTTGCAGTATACAAACAACTGAGAAATAAATCTGTATTCTATAGTGAACATGTCTTCCACAAAGTTGCCTAGAACATAAATTGAGGAAAGGACTTTGTCTTAAATAAATGGTTACTGGAAAACTGGGTATCAATATGTAGAAAGATGAAACTAGACTCTATCTCTCACCATATGCAAAATCAAACAAAATGAATCAGACTTAAATTTAAGACATGGAACTGTGAACTGTTCAAAAGAAACATTAGAGATATGCTTTAGGACATTGGTCTGGGCAAGGACATTTTGAGCAATCCCCTCAAAGCATAGGCAACCAAAGCAAAATTGGACAAATGGGATCCCATCAAGCTAAAAAGCTTCTACACAGCGAAAGAAATGATCAGGATGAAAAGGCAACCTACAGAATGAGAGAAAATACTTGTAAATTACTCATCTGACAAGGGATTAATAACTAGAATATATCAGGAGCACAGACAACTCCACAGGAAAAATCAAATAATCCAATTAAAAATGGGAAAAGGTTGGAAGCAGACATTTCTTATAACAAAACCTACAAATTGCCAAAAGATATAAAAAAAATCCTCAATATCATTAGTCATCAGAGAAATAAAAACTATAATCAGATATCATCTCATCTCAGTTAAAATAGCTTCAAATAAAAAGGCGAAATGAATGCTGGAAAGGATGTGGAGAAATGGGAAACCTCATACACTGTTGGTGGAAATGTAACTTAGTGAAACCTCTGTGGAGAACAGTACCAAGGTTCATCAAAGAACTAAAAATAGAACTACCATATGACCCAGCAACCCCACTGTTTCCATTGAAAGCATGGAAATTTAGTATATCAAAAAAAAATCTGAATGCCTATGTTTATTGCAGCTTTATTCACAAGGTTGAAGATACAGAATCAACCTATGTGTCCATCAACAGATGAATAGATAAAGAAATTTTGATAACATAAACATAGTGAACTATTATATAACCCCCTAAAAGAATGAAATAGTGTTATCTGCAACAAGGTGGATGGAAGTGGAGAAGATTATGTCACATGAAGCAAGCCACGTACAAAAAGACAAGCCTTGCATATTCTCATTCACATGAGGGGCCAAATTGTAAAAGTAGTTGAGCTCCCAGAGGCAGAGAGTAGAATGATGGTTACCAGCATCTGGGAAGGGTAGATGAGAGAGTGGCAAAATGGGAATTGTTAATAAGTACAAAAATATAGTTAGATAGAATGAATAATGACTCTAATCAAATATAAGTTAGCCTACACTTTAAAATAACTAAAAAAGCGGAACTAGAATGTTCCCAGCCCAAAGAAATGTCAAATGCCTGAGGCAATGGATACATACCCCAATTTTCTTGATTTGAGTAATTCACATTTTATACCTGCATCAGAACATCACAGGTACTGTGTAAAGATATGAAACTGTTATGTGCCCAGAATAATTAAAAATTCTAAAAATTAAAAAGTAAACATGAATAAGACACATCTCCTTGCAAAGTTAGCCAGAGTATGCAAAAGGTATGTCCCAGTAACCTATCATTGATAATTGATTGCACTGTCTATAGTAGAGGTCTGTTCTAAAAGGCGTGGCATCCAGAAGTGTGATGGTTGTAAGGTTGTCATCTATCAATTAGAATTATTTCATTTCAGGTCTGGGAATCCCTTTTACTGCATTACTCACTATCCGTCATCCAAAGGTAACTCATTTGGGAAATTAAAATATTTTGGTACTCCTTGAATATTTCACATACTGTTTTTGTATTGGAGTTATACACTCCCTGTTTCATCTATTTGACCATATATTAGTCTTTCAAGGGAATTGTCTTATGCAATCTCATTCCCATTCACCATAGCACCCTGCAAAGTACCTTACCATAACAAGCCAGAAGTGGGTAAGGAGATGCTACATGACCCCCCCTTTGGGGATTCTGCAATAGTGTGGTCAGGGGAAAGAAGCAGAAAATCCTTTTAATGGGTTCAAAAAACAGAAATGGGAAAATAAACAAAATGCCCAGACAAAGGTGGTTATAGTTAGTCTGAGCACTGAATACCCTACTGTACGGTAAAGAGAAGGAACACTCAGACCTCCCTTCATTTGTGAGCTCACCTGCATGTGCAGGGCCTTCCCAGTTCCTCAGCGCATGCTGACCCGCCTCAGGTTTCTCTGTTCCACCAGCCTTTTCCTAGCTCAGCAGCACTTTGACAATTCACATATAAAACCTAGTGGGGGCTCTTTTTCCTCTCCACAAGTCACTGTGCAATCAACATTTGTAGCCCTCAAGTTCCAGCAGAACTTGTCCTTCCATTAATACTAATTTCGATTATTAGATATCTGTAAAGTCTCCACACCCACCTCTGATCTAGAGACCCATCTTAAGCTTCTATACTCTGAACACTTAGTCTAGCCAGAGGCTCACCTTGAACTCCAGGCATAGGAGTGGAACTGTGGACGCTCCATGGATAGCTGAGAATACCCAGTGGTTTTCTCTGAGACCAGCTCCTAAACCAAGTTCAGTTTCCTCAGATCATCAACTGTAGGAACTACAGAGGGTTCCAGGATTTTTTCATGATGCAAACTCTGAAATATTTTGAGCATTCTTCTTGTGCATAACCCAAGCATTCACAAGATACAACCAACATTTAAATAATATTCAAGAAGACTGACCATAAAAAAGGATACAGAAACAGTTTATGTTAGGCCACATTGCTATAATAGCACAATAGCTAATGCCATGTAACCATGTTAGCACTATTATTATGAACATGTTATAAATTGAATAATGAATAATTTTGTCAAAGCAACAAAATCAATGGTTAGTATCCAATTAAAAACAAATGGAAAGAAGGCATTGTGGCTATTGTGAAAATATTTACATTCAATATGAAATATATAAAGATGATATTAATAGTGTGGTTTTGGACTAGAGTGTATGAAGGGAGTGTAACTGTTTTCTAGGGCTTACTCACACTCTGTGGCAGATGATGAGTAATGAAAACCAAAACTTAAAGTGAATAGGAGCAACGAAGCCTCGTCAGCAACATATTACTGACTCCTGGGATTTCCCTCAGGAATTCCAAGCAGGAGAGGCATGTCAGAAAAGGTAGACTCCAGTCTCTTTTCAGAGCTCAGGACAATGAATGCCTTTTTTTTTTTTTTTTTTTTTTTGTTGAGTAAAAGAATAAATAAATTGAAGAGATTCCAAGACATGTTCTTTTTTCCCCCACAGGGAAAGAGGAGGGATATAGCACACTGCACACACGATGCAGAGGAGGTTAGAATTAAGGAATTTTTGCACTTGAAAGTAAAATTAGTTCCAGATCACACCTATGGTGCATCTTAGTAGGGTACTGGTGAAACTTATTAAATGTAGAGTATCAATGTCTTTATATAGTGATTAAGAAAATGCTATGAGGGCTATCTCTCACAGTACGATCAAAATGTTTCTGATTGTATATGA